>JAJOOR010086172.1:0-81088 GCA_036250505.1 Solanum acaule | reverse complement strand
ATATTGATGTTGATTATGTTATTACTTCATGAATTACCTTGTATTATGTATTGGTTATGAATTGCTTGGTAATTGAAGTATGGATGTCCCACGAAGGGAAAGAAGGTATGAAGGTTGGTTCTTCTTTGAACTCAAGTATGAAAGGTGAATTACTTAGATTGTAATGATGTTATACCTAATGTGTTATTGTGGTGTTAATGACCTAGTTTCCTCATCCTTAACCCTCTACACTTGAATTAGCTATGAAGTATGTATGTATATTATGGTATGATTTTGAATCTCCTAAGAAACTTGGTTCTTCCCTTTTCGGATTCGTTCCGCTTGTTCTTGGTCTATAAACAATCATAATTACACAGAAATCAATAAATAATCACTAATTACTCGAATTACAAACAATTCTATCAAATCTAGATCATACCCATGATCTCATTATCCAAATTAGGGCTTTTTCCACCATATTTCTTAGACCAATACTCCTCCCTATCAATAATTACCGATTAGTTTACATTCTACATATCAAAAAACAGATTCGGGGAGTTAAATCTTACCTTTAGCCTCAAGAATGGTGGAAAACTGTCAAGTAAAGCCCTGGGTTCATTCCTTAGCTCTCAAGTTCGAAAATTGCAGAATAAAGATGTTTTGGGATTTATCTTCGACTTTAAGTCGCGTATGTCCCTCTCTGGCGGTACGACCACGCTACAGCGGCCCCGCCCTAGCGGCACACATTCCTGATGTAGCGGCTTGCACGGAACAATGAGCTCATTTAATAATTCCAATACCCCCATTTCACAACACACCGTAAACCAACGACATTCAGAAAATACCGTTCACGCTAAGACCAACTCTAGGAGGTCTATTCGTCTGAATTTAATTCTGTAAAGTCATACAGGTTCCTTAAAGACTTATCTATCTACTCATGTAATCAATATCATAACTAGATCACCCAATTGTTACCAGATTTCCCTAGACGTTAATTTCCCAATTTCCTCCAAATCTAAGCTAGGTTGGGAAATTCCAAGTTACTACGAAAAAGTTTTCCAACCCAAATTTTTTTCCTCGATGACTTTTCTATAACGATGGAACCCGGTCGTTACAATAGATACCAATTTACTCATCACCCACCCCCAAGTGACAAACTTAGGAAAAATAGGCTAAGGAAGGAATGGACTAGTACCTAAATCGACGACCAATTGGGGATACTTGTCTTGCATGTCCTTGTCGATTTCCCAAGTAGCTTACTCAACTATATGATGCTTGCATTGAACTTTCACGGACATAATGTCCTAGGTCCTCAACTTCCGGACATCACGATCAATAATGGCAATTGGTTCCTCCTCATATTGGAGGTCTTTGTCTAACACAATTGAGTCTCATTTAATGATATAATCCCCGTCACCATGATACATCTTCAACATGGACACATGAACTACCGGATGAACTCCCGATAGGTTAGGAGGTAAAGACAATTTATACACTACCTGTCATACACATTCAAGAAGATCAAAGGGACCAATGTATCGCGGACTTAGCTTGCCCTTCTTGTCAAACCTTATTACCCCTTTCATTGGTGATACCTTAAAGAGAACATTCTCACAAGTTTGAAATGCCACGTCTCTTACCTTATGATCCGCATACTTTTTCAGCCTAGTCTAGGCTACTAAAAGCTTAGGTTGAATACTTCTCACCTTATCTTGAGCATCCTTCACCAAATCAACCCCCAATGGTATCACATCTCCAGCCTCGAACCATCATATAGGTGATCTACATCCCCTCCCATATAATGCCTCAAACGGTGCCATATCAATGCTGGAGTGGTAACTATTATTATAAGAGAACTCACACAAGTGTAAGAACTTATCCCAATGTCCTCCAAAATCAATCACACATGCCCTCAACATGTCTTCTAACAGTTGAATGGTTCTTTCTAACTGTCCGTCTGTCTGCGGATGGAAAGCGGTACTAAGAGTGAGTTGTGTACCCAATTTGTCATGTAATTTCCTCCAAAACTTGGAAGTGAATTGCGTTCCACGATCTGAGATGATAGAAAGGGTCACCCCATGCAACCTCACTATCTCTTTCACATACACCTTAGCCAATTTTTCAGCATTATAATCTACCTTTACCGAAATAAAATGGGCTGACTTAGTCAATCTATCAACCACTACCCAAATGGAATCAAACTTCCCCAATGTTTTGGGAAGACCAACCACAAAATCCATGGCTATTCTTTCCCACTTCCATTCCGGAATTGACATTCTTTGAAGCAAACCTACAGGCCCTTAATGTTCATACTTCACTTGTTGACTATTTTGATACTTAGCCACAAACTCCGCTATATCCTTCTTTATGCCCGGCCACCAATAAATTTGCTTCAAATCTCGGTACATCTTGGGCACACCCAGATGAATGGAATATCATGAACCATGGAATTCTATCAACAACTTTTGAATCTAATCATCAACTCGAGTAACACAAATTCTCCCATTACAACTAAGCACACCTTCCGCATCAAGAGTGGCCTCTTGTGCCTTACCAATCACAGTCTTTTTCTTAAGTTCATTCAAATTTTCATCCTCAAATTGCTTGGCCTTGATCTCTTACAGAAACGTGGTCTTTACATCAATGTTAGCTAACACCCCACCTTTTTTCTGAGATGCCCAATTGTATGAATTTAAACTCCAAGGTCTGAATTTCCTTAGATAGAGGTCATCTAGTTACACTCAAGCAAGCTAAACTACCCATACTTAACACATTTCGACTCAAAGCGTCTGCCACTACATTAATCTTACCCGGATGGTATTGAATGGTCACATCATAATCCTTGAGTAGTTCCATCCACCTCTGCTGTCTCAAAGTCAGATCCTTTTGAGTTAACACATGTTGCAAGCTACGATGATTATTAAATACCTCAAACTTGACAACATAAAGGTAATGTCGCCAGATCTTAAGAGCTAACACTACCGCTGCCAATTCCAAATCAAGTGTTGGATAATTCCTCTCATGCACCTTCAATTGGCGCGAGGCATAAGCTACAACATTCTTATCCTGCATCAACACATCATCCAAAGCAGAATGTGAAGCATCACAATAAACAATAAAATATTTACATTCCACCAGAAATGCTAAGATAGGTGCAGTGGTCAAGAGAGTCTTGAGCTTTTGAAAGCTATCCTCATATTTTTTAGTCCATTAAAATGGTATCTCCTTTTTGGTCAAATTTTTCAAGTGAGTGGCAATAGAAGCTAACGATCCTCCAAAAACTCCTAACTTCTATCACAGATCTAGGCCGAACCCAATTCTTAACCACCTCAATCTTTTGGGGATCTACCATTACCCCTTCTTTTGAAAAAACTACATGCCCAAAAAATGCAACCGAAGTCAACCAAAATCCACACTTAGAAAATTTAGCATACAACCATTGTTTCCCAA
Source organism: Solanum acaule (assembly GCA_036250505.1). Classification (NCBI taxonomy): domain Eukaryota; kingdom Viridiplantae; phylum Streptophyta; class Magnoliopsida; order Solanales; family Solanaceae; genus Solanum; species Solanum acaule. The sequence goes on along the minus strand of JAJOOR010086172.1, from coordinate 77,659 downwards.
GAACACCCAGTACTATACGAAGATGGTCGTTATGCTCTTCCTCACTTTTTGAATAGAACAAAATATCATCAATAAAGACTATGACGAATGAATCAAGAAATGGCTTGAACACCCCATTCATTAAACTCCTAAAAGCAGCAGGCACATTAGTCAACCCGAATGATATAACAAAAAACTCATAATGCCCATAGCGGGTTCTAAATGTCGTCTTGGGCACATCCTCCAACCTAATTTTTAACTAATGGTAGCCAGACCTTAGATCAATCTTGGAGAAAACTGATGCACCTTGCAATTGGTCAAATAGATCATCTATTCGAGCCAATGGATATATTTGGAATGGTGATCCTATTCAATTGTCGGTAATCTATACATATTCTCATGCTACCATCCCTTTTCTTAACAAACAAAACTAGAGCACCCTATCGGGAAGCGCTAGGACGAATAAATCCCTTATCCAGAAATTCTTGGATTTGAGCCTTAAGCTCTCTTAATTCTACCTGAGCCATGCGATATGGAGGGATGGAAATGGGATGAGTACCAGGTTTTAAATCAATGCAGAAGTCTATATCTCTATCAGGGAGGCATACTAGGTAGATCATTAGGGAACACTTTTCTAAATTCTGACACCACAGGAATAGACTCAATAGATGGAGACTCAACCTCGACATCCTGAATATGAGCCAAATACGCCAAACAACCTTGCCCTGCCAGTTTTCTAGCCCAAATGGATGATATGATCTGAGCTTGCTTAGGCTTGTACACCCCTTCCTCGTCTAAATTTTCCCTTCCCCGAATTTCTAGAGTCACAAACTTAGTGTTACCAGGCAGATCATTAGTCATGCCTAAGATTATGTCAAAGTCAGTTATATACAATATCACCAAATCAGCCCAAGTTGGAAAACCCATTAATAAAATAGGACCAGCACGATAGACATGGGTGACTATGACAAACTTTCCAACAGGGGTAGAAACATGGATGGGGGCTTCAAGTATATCACAATTCATATCAAATTCTGAGGCAAATCTCACGGATACATAAGAATAAGTAGAACCCGGATAAAATAACACATTAGCCATCCGGTCACAAACAAGAATAGTACATGTGATCACTGCGTTAGATGTCTCTGCCTCATTCTTTCGTGGAAAGTCATAACACTAAGCCCTATCATCTTAACGGACGACTTTCCTGCCTCGCTGCGCTGCACCTCTGCCTGTGTTACCATTTCCTCGACCCCCACGGCCTCGTTGATTACCTCCTCGCCCACCTTGTGGACGCTCTTGACCATTATTACCATTTCCCATGGGTACCACTTCTCTAGTCTGCTGCTGCGGGAAATCCAACACACGTGGGTGGGGAAAATCCCTCCTCATATGCCCAAGTTCTCCATAATTGTAGCAAGTACGATCAAAATATGGTCTGCCACCCATCAAAGGCGCGACTCCCTGGCTATCCTTAATCAAATTATGAGATGGAGTTCCTGAGTAATTACCTATACAGGTGGGCATGGCGGATTAAATTGTTCTGGCTGCAAGCAAGTGTTGGCCTCCCTGCCCCTTTAGAGTAAGAGCCTTGAAAGTTACCTGAGTTCTTGCCCCTTTTTGCCAATGCCTTAGCCTGACCGTCTTGCCTCACACCCTTCACTTTCTTAACAAAGTCTATTACCTCATTAAAGCTTCCCCCTACAGAGGTCATATGAACAGATAATACCTGCATTTCAGAATTTAGCTCCTAAAAAATAAACGAATTCTCTCTTCCTCAGTAGTCACCAACTGCGTAGCATATCTAGACAATGCATGAAACTTGGCCTCATAACCAGCCACAGATAAACCACCTTGCTCCAAAGCCATGAACTCATCTTTCTTACGATCACTCAAAGTCTTAGGCACATATTTCTCCAAAAACAGAGCATGAAACTAGGTCCAAGTGAGTGAAGGTAAAACTGAAGATCTGCGTTCAATATAAGCTCTCCACCACTGCTTGACCTCACCTTGAAGTTGAAAAGTCCCAAACTCAACTCCATGTTGATGGATAATTCCCAACTTATCCAGCCTCTCATAACAATCTAGGATGAACTCATACGCATCCTCGCTCTCGGAACCATAGAACACAGTCGGCTTCAACTTCAAAAACATGGTCAACATCTCATGTTCATTACTAGTCATAACACGACCCAATAACAGACAGTTTAAAGCATCATTACCTACAATACCTCCCACCTTGGGGACAGTGATAGCACTAGGAGGATTGGCGGGAGCTTGAGTTATTTGAATAGAAGAAAGCACTCCAGGACCAACCAACCCTTTTAAGAATGACATGATCTGTTAAGCTAACACTGGGTTTATGGGAGGAATACATCTAGTCTCAGCCTTCACCTCTTCTACTTGTCTAACCTCCTCAACATTTTCAACCTTAACATTCTTCTTTATCTCTTCAGGATGTACGGAAGGGGCCTCATTTTGGGGAGCATTTTCGACCGGTACCTCATCTCTAGCAGGCACCACTCTTCCTCGGACTCTACCCCTAGCTCTTCATCTACCCCTGCCTCGACCGCGACCTTTCGCTACAAATTCCTCAGTTGGAGCATTGATGGGACCTATGGTCATGACACCATTGAATCTAGTATTAACCATCTGTAGACAGAAGAGTGGAGGATGTTAGATACCAATTCGAATCAACAGATACCAATTGGAATCAAATTATAGCACGAAAGGAGACAATAGGAAAAGAGAGATTTCCTAAAGTCCTATAGCCTCTCGAAAAAAGGTACAGACGTCTCTGTACCGTTCTGCAAGACTCTACTAGACTTATTTTGGAACATCGAGATCAACGAACCTAGGCTATGATACCAACATTGTCACAATCCCGACCGTCGTGATTGGCACCCACACTAACCCTTCGGTGGGAGAACCATTTATACTAATTAGCTTATCAACTTAATCAAAATACTAAGGCATTTAAATTACAGAAGCAAGTTAAATGCTAAGGAAAGAATAGAGTTCCCATAAACTCCAAACAAAAGTCTAATAATAATACACTAACATTGCGGAAGTAATGCCTATAACCTCAAAATCAATGTACAAAAGCATCTAAAGATCAACCATAACTCTAAACAAGAAGGAATACACCCCAAACCAATCAACTAATTAACTAACTAGAAAGTCTAAGTCTGAGATGTGGACATAGATGAAAGGAAAACTCATGGCAGCCCGAAAGAATTGACTCACCCTTGAATTCTAACGACGATCACTAATCTTTTAAGGGAGGTTTGCCAACAGCCGCCTGAAGATGCCCTGTACTCAACAAAGAAAGAGCAAGTGCAATATCAGTACACAACCACAGTGTACTATTAGGATCACGCGACTATCCTACTAAGTGCAACATACATAAGTCATTACAACAATATAATCACATGCATATATCGAACATATACAATATTATCAACATTTGTAAACAAGGTTCAATTTTACATGTCTCAAGATACACAATTATGTCAAATCATTGGTCCTCTCATAGAACCAAAACCCAAACTGTTAGCATAGACGAATGTGGTACCTAGCCCAATATTTATGTCGAAACGTGGCAACCGATCCCATATTTATGCCGGATAATGGCAACCGATCTAATTTAGTGTGTCAGAATGCAACACCCGATCCTTTCAAAAAGCCACAATCATAATCACAAAGTACATACTCATAATCATACAATCATGTCATGATTTATGGAATTCATCATTAATATATCCTCATTTACAATCAATGTGATCAATAATGCAACATTCACATGCATACATGTATAATAATGAAGAAAAAACAAACAAACATCACACAATCACAGAATCACAACCATCACCTACCTCAAAACAATCTTGAATCTCCTAAGAAACCTAGTTCTTCCCTTTTTCTTGGTCTACAAACAATCATAATAACATGGAAATCAATAAACAATAACTAATTACCTGAATCACTAACAATTCTATAAACTCTAGATCATACCCATAATCCTGTTATCCAAATTAGGGCTTCACCATAATTATCATATCAAAACTCTTCCCCATCGATAATTACCTATTAGATTACATTCTACGGATCAAAAAATGGATTTGGGGAGTTAAAATCTTACCTTTAGCCTCAAGAATGGTGGAAAAATGTCAAGAGAAGCCCTGGGTTTGTTCCTTAGCTCTCAAGTTCAAAAATTGCAAAATAAAGATGTTTTGGGGTTTATTTCCGACAGTAAGTTGCGTCTGTCCCGCTCTAGCAGTACCACCCTGATATTTACATAATCAAGACAGAAGTTCCAATGCAAGTGTCTACGACCGTACAATAGTAAAGTAAACCAACCAAGGGTTGGGGTAGAGTCCCAAGGGAGTAGTTTTGAGAATTAATAGAAAAATAAAATTAAGTTCTAATTAGTCATAGCTAAAAACATTACCGAATATAAACATGTTAAGTCCAAGGGGTGACGAAAGCTTCAATTATCAATTGGGGTTTGTAACAAGTACGTAAAAACAACAAAAATATAAGGAGTACTACTCAAGAAAAGGGGATTCTTGGGATGTGATAGGAATATCGGATAAACTAAACTATTAGGTACATGCTTTTGATAATAAATCTGTTGAATATTTGTGACTAGGCTAGACTATAGTAGGGGTAAATTCTCTATCGAGCAACTTACCCCGAAACAACTCTGTTTCTCTCGAACATCGAGTTTCCATATGCAGAACAGCTTCAGCCTTAGCCCACTCAATCTCTCGAGCCGAGTGTGTGGGAGAAGGACTAGGGTTCACTCTCTCGAGTTGAACCTCATGTCAACACAATCTCACCGGCCATCAATTTAGTAGTCTTAGTTTTACAACCTCTCTCTCGATCAAGGAAAAAACACAAAGGTAAATCGTATTTACAACTACAATTTCATTAAGTTCCACCACAACTACTAAACGAAATCACATCTAAACAACAAATAAATCATCAACAAGCAAGACCCAACAGATAATCTAACTCATATTCACAAAATGACACCCCAAGAATTGGGGTTTTAGCTAGACATGTAAAATAGATAGAAATTTATACCAATATGAATTTGCATTCAAATGGGTAAGAAGATTTACGTGTCAAAACAAGCAAAGAGTAAAGAATCCACAAGACCCAATTCCAAAATCATGGAGTTGAAACCCTTTGAACCTTCAAATACTTCAAAACCCTCTCCAAACTTAGAAATCAAAAATAGAAGAGAAGTCTGAAAAATTACTCTTCAAAGATAAAAAGTCGATACTAAAATAATAATTCTTAATGAGTATTTATAGTTTTCAAAAATCTATGCTGCGAAGGATTTCTCGGCGAAGTTAGTCGGAATCGCCGATCAACTCGGTGATCCACCCTTTGGTCTAGTTCATCGCCGTCTTGCATTAGCCTTCAGCATCGTCGTGTTTTGGATCATTAAGCAACATAGTACTACTTCGTGTAACTGCTCAGCAAAATGCCAACTACTCCTTTTCACCGCCGATTTGATCCTTATTTTCAGGGCTCAGCACACTAGAACAAAAGGCGAGGATAAGACCTTTTGGCGACTCATCGAACGAGTTCGACAATTCTCAGATCTTCATTTCTTCGTTCTTTCAGCTGCTTCGGTTCCTTTTTGCTAAAGTAGTGTCCATGCTTTTGCTCAAACTCCAAATACCTAAAACTTAAGGGTTTTCATCAGATATTTAGACAAAATATGCATTTGAGGACACTAATTCTATCAAAACATAGCCCTAAATGAGTCCAATTTGTGGACTTATCAACAGCCCTAATGTTCTAAACTTTTGCTTGTCCTCAAGCAAACTCAAGTTCAGCCGTTCAAAAAGGGTGTGTCGAACAGTGCTACACAAGACTCAATCATGAATGCACACAACAAGACTCAATTTACTTATGCAAAGATCAAATGTGCACTCAAAGAATCAAGTTGTGACTCACTAATATCAAAGAATCTCATGCTCAAAATACTTGCTTCAAATGCAAGTTCAAGCTCAACCAAATTGTTCAAATTCCCTCACACAAGGAATGATTCCATATTCACACACAATGGTTTACAATTTACAGCTTCAAAATCAAATGCAATGCTGACACTCACAAAGATGAACACGATGCATAGTTTCACCCATAGGTTTGCCCTTATTTTCTGATCAACAGTTGTTTCGGCTTACTCAAGATCAAAAAGGTCTTTCAAGGGTTGTAATGGGGTTGAGTGCAGAGGTATGGTCATTTTAGGCTCAGGGAATTTCATCCTCATGAAATGTGGTGTTCTCAACACTTCATTTCCTTTTCCTTCATCATTCTCTTTAGTGCTCATAAGTCATCCTATTATTCACTCTCCATGGATTGTTTGGAAACCCGATTTCTTTTGTACTTTATTTCACAACTTTCTTTTTCATTCTTTTCTTCTCTTTTTTTTCATTTTTTTATATGGAGGGGTTCCATTTTTCTCAAAACCATGGGTAAGAGGGACTTTCTTGCACTTTCTTGATTTGCCTTCTCTTTTCACCTCACCCCCAACTTAGGCTTTTGGCCTATGTTGGCTATTCAACTAACCACAACTTCATGAGGATTATGGGTAATAGATAAAGAAAGGTCTAGTTTTCATCAAGTTCCATCCAACGGAAGGTAAGACTCAAGGGGTGTTCAAAAGTGGTTCACACATTCACTATGTAAGCCACAAAAGAGGTATATATCAAATTGGCTCACACTCTTAGAGTTGCCTAATATCATATCAAGAGATAGCCTTACTTAGTCGACCAGACCAACGGGGTAAATTCTAGGGTCTATCATGCATGTTTCAAAGTAAGCTCAGCACACTAGGCATTAACACTATATTTAAACAAGACTCCACACTTTCGCTAGTGTGCAATGGTCATCATAAGAGACTCAATTCGATACTAGGCTAATCATAACGAGATGTAAAGAGTTCACATATTGTCTATGCAACTTCATTTGGCCTCATCGTAGACGCACATTCATGTTCGTTTGATTGAGAGCACTATTCAATTCATCGATATTGATTGGAACCGAGACTCAAATTTTGCAAAAGAACAACCACATTCAATCACACAAGGGGTGGCAATTTTTTTTGGAAGGGTCAAAATCATTTGCAATTTAAAATTAAAGGAGCCACAAGCTCAACATCCACAAAAACAGTATTAACACAACATTATAGTTCACAACCCAAATATATACACAAAACACGATTCACGAGTAGCACACAAAAAGTGAGCCTCATCCCACCACAATTTGAGCCTCATCCCACAACAATTAAAAAAAAATTGTCCTCACATGCAAATAATAAAATATCCAGAATATAAAATAAAGAAAGATAGATAGGGGGATAAGGAGGGGATCTTGTCTAAGTGGTCGCTCCATCTGTCTGGGCATCAGTGCCCGGAGTGTTGTCATTTTAACTCTGGTTTTCATTGTCTGTGTTTGCCTCAGTTGCTGCAACGATATTAGCCTTAGCCATATTGTCCAAATCGTGAGCTGCTCCAAAGGCATGTATCGCGTTAATGAACCCTTGATGCCACAAAGGGACATTAGGGTCAATGGGAATCCTCCTACTGGAACTGGTTTTCTTGTTCTCTCTCCTTGATTTGGGGTGATCTATTGTCCTGCATCTCTTCTGGAGTTTTGTGCCTTTATATGTCGGGGTGGCATATTTCTTCATTCAACTTTTGGCCTGGCTATGTCTGCAAATCCTTGAGATAAAGTTAGAAAATATTCAACAAAGAAACCGAAGACCATCAGCTGCAGGCAAGCTTAGTAGTCCATTCGGTGAACAAATGGGTGTCCACCAAAAGTTACAGTGCAGAAGGGGTCAGGGGTGCCGACAAAGGGTGGACAAGAAGAATTTCAGTGAGCCACCGAGTGCTTTTGGCGACCTCATGCTTCTCGCTGAAAGGTACAGAAGCCACAACATATAAAGCATGATTTCAAAGGCGAGGTAGAGCAACTAAGCTAACCGTTGAGTGGTTCGGTGAGCTCCTCTCAGCTCGCTGAAGTGACTCGTCGTGCCTATTATCAACCCAACTTCTTGATATCTACCCCGCAACCCCCGAAAATGCAATTTAGGCTCCTACAACACGAATCTGACTAAGACCCATAGCATAAAAGCACTCCCTATAGCAAATTAATTTAACTTAACGCACTAGAAAGTAGGATTTCACCATTCAAGCAATAGTTATCGATTGGAAATAGGCAATTAAGAAATCTGATCCAATTAGAGAGGCCCAACAGAATTCAACAAGATTAACAGAATGCAAAATGAGTACAATTTCGACAAAATGAATGTGGGGTTTGAAGTACCAACCTTTTATGCCGATCAAATGGATGTTGATATGCAAGGAAGCAATGTAATCCAACTCGTAGCATAATTGGATACTAAAAAAACTCCAAAAATGCAAGAAATGTAAAACTAGAGTGCAGGTGTGAGTTTGGGAAGATGAAAAAATGAGGAAAAGGGAATGAGTTTGAAACTTTAATACCTTTGGCTTGAAAAACCACCCAGTTTTTTGCCCATTTGGCGACATTAGTCCCGATCACCGAACTATTCAGCGTAGCGCCAAGTAGTCATTTGCCTTGCCGAATTTTACAGAACCTATATGTATTGTGGGAGTCCAAACGGCGGTCTCCGTCGAGATCGCCGACATGATTGACGATTCGCCAATAATTTCCTGAGGTCACCGAGTTTTACAGACTCCAATGTAAATTGGTCTTGAGACTAACGGAGGTCTGGTTCGGGGTCACCGAACCCTTCGGTGATTCACGGAATGGACCTACAACTTGACAATCTACACTTTTCGTTCACTTTCCACACTTCCATCTGCACAATCAACACACCATTATTTTATCAAATCAAAATGAAGCAATAAATGGTTTTGGGTTGCCTCCCAAACAACGCCTTAGTTAACATCGTGGCACGACGCAAGTCAACCTTCAAACCTCATTTTAGGGGTTGACCATAGTGTCACTAGGAAAACCCCATTTTTGTCTCGAATTTAGGTGAGACAACATCTGACCCATTTGGGTCTCCAGCTGCTTGATTGATACTGAATGTGAGGTAAAGGTTTTGATAAGGGTCGACACATCCTCTTTCATCTCTTTCAAGTTCTTGTCTGACCCTTCAACTTTATTGAGGATACGAGAAAGCATATCCTCAGACCTACCACCCTCCAAATCTTTTGGCTTTTGGCGCTCGTGGGGAGGCACATACCTGTCCTTCTCTCCATCTTTCAAATTAGGATTTCGGTCTCTCTATTCACGATCCTTCCATCCTTCATCTCTAGACCAACCTTGGTTACTACCCTACCTTGGGTAGTTTGAACGATAACCACCGCCTTGGTTCACTAGGAACTTCACTACCTCATTATACAAGGCATCCAATTTCGCCTCCTCAGGATTTGCACACTCGACCACCACAGCGTTGACACCACGGGCACCAGCCCCATGACATTTTTAGATAAAATGTCAAGCTGTGTCATGATCTTAGCCATGTTTTTGTCTCTCTCAATATCTTTTTCCATCTGTTCCTTGGATAGCTTGAATGTGAGAGGGGAGACTTGGTCTTCACGAGTGTACCATGACCTATTGATGGTCGTCATGCCATCTAAGAGTTGGGCAGCTACCGCATATAGTTGCTGCATCAGGCCTCCAGGTGAAAGTTGATCAGCGACACCTTTGTTTACCAAATCCAGGCTTCGGTAAAATTAATGTAGCAAGACATTGTCTGGCAGACCATGAGTCAGGCATTGTAGCACCGACTTTTTAAATCGCAGCCAAGTCTCATGGATTGGCTCACCCTGCAAACGCTTAATGCTTTGGATACTATCCCAAAGAGTAATCATCTTCGAAGGAGGGAAAAATCGCACATTAAATGCGGTTACCAATTCCTCTCAAGAAGTGATGGATTCGCGAGGCAACTCTGCCAGCTACTTGCACACCTCTTGATGTTTGCGTAATCAAGACACAACTTCCGATGGAAGTGTCTACGATCATACAATAGTTTAGTAATCCGACCAAGGGTTGGGATCATTCCCAAGAGAGTGGTTTTGAGAATTAATAGAAAAATAAAACTTAGTTCTTACTAGCCGTAGCTAAAGAGTTAACGATTAAAAACATTGTAAATTAAAGGGGGACACAAGAGTGTCAATTAACAATGGGGGGTTTTGTCAGAATAGCAAAATAAACAAGGGTTTCTAAGTAATGAGAAGGGATCCTTAGGATGTGACGGGAATACGGGTTAAGCTAGATTATTGGATATGTGTTTTTGATAGAAGATTCATAGAGTAACTGTGACTAGGCTAGACTTTAAGTGGGATAAGCTCTTGAGCAACTTACCCCGTTTCAAATGCGTTCCTCTTGGACACCCACTTGCCGCATGAAGACCAGCCTACGCCTTAACCCACTCACTCTCTCAAGCTGAGTGTGTGGACATAGGACTAGGGTTCACTCTCTCGAGCTGAACCTCATGTCGACCCACTCACACTGGCCATCAATCTAGTGGTCTTACTTTTACGACCTCTCTCTCGAGCAAGCCGTAAACACATAAATAAACTTGTATTTGCAACTACAAATTCATTAAATTTATCCATAAACACTAAACGAAATCACAATTAAATTACGATTAAACTATGAGCAAACAAGACCCAACAATTATCTTAACCCATATTCGCTAAATCACACCCTAAGAATTGGGGTTTTTAGCCACACATCAAGAGATAGAAATTTATACCTAAATGATCTTGCATTCAAATGGGTATGAAGATTTGAGTCTTGTTACATGCCAAGAATGAAGAATCCAAAAGACCCAAGTCCAAATCCTTGGAGATGAAACCCTCTTTTTCTTCAAGTCTTCAAAACCCTCTCAAACTCAGAGCAAAAATACTTAAAAGTACTATTCTATATGAAAATTATAATAATTGTTCCACTCTTAAAACTACAACTCTAACTAGTATTTATAGATTTCACAGATTTGTGCTGCAGCGGATTATTCGGCGTCGTTAGTCAGAATCGCCGATCCACTCGGAGATTCGCCCTTTGGTGTAGTTCATCACCGTCTTGCACCAGCCTTCAGCATCGTTGTGCTCTGGGTCATTAGGTGAAATGGTACTGCTTCGCGGAACTTTTCGGCGATGCCCAACTACTCCCTCCGCTGACTTGATCCTTTCCTTCAGGGCTCAGCACACTGGAACAGAAGGCGAAGTAAGACCTTTCGGCGACTCACCAAGTGAACTCGGCGATCCTCAGGCCTTCATTTCTTCGTTCTTCTCAGCCTTTTCGTTCTTTTTTACGACGTAGTGTCCATGCTTTCCATCAAACATCAAATACCTGAAACTTAAGGGTTTTCATCAGATATTGAGATAAAATAAGAATTTGAGGACACAATTTCTATTAAAATATAGCCCTAAATGACTCCAATTTGTGGACTCATCACCTCTCCCATCAACAAGAAAGGGAATAACCTTAACCGAACTAACTCCTGAGAGATGTTTTTGAAAGAAAATGGTCGGCACACATTTACGAAGTTTCGAAGATGTTCGTGAGAATCCTCATGAGCCAATCCACTAAAAAGTCCCTTTAGTTGCAAGAGTTGCAACATAGTGCTCGTTATGTGGAACACTGCATTTCCCTCGGCTGAAGGTAAATGGATGGCCCCAATACCTTCCATGAGATGGGGGTCATTATTGTTGGTCTCTTGGACATCGTTGAGATTTCCGAGGTCATCTTGGTGGCCCACCTGGCTGCCGTTGCTGCCATTAACACTCATGCTTTCTATTTTCAACACAAACAATAAAAACAAAATTGAAAGTTAAGTAAGTGAACTACAACTAAGAAGAACAAAAATTTTACTAAACTAAGAATTCTCAAGTAACACCACTCCCCGGCAGGGGCGCCATTTTGATGTTTGCATAATCAAGACACAACTTCCAATGCAAGTGTCTACGATCGTACAATAGTAAAGGAACCCAACCAAGGGTTGGGGTCGAGTCCCAAGGGAGTGGTTTTGAGAATTAATAGAAAAATAAAATTAAGTTCTAATTAGTCATAGCTAAAAACATTATCGAATATAAACATGTTAAGTCAAAAGGGTGATGCAAGCGTCAGTTATCAATGGGGGTTTGTAAAAAGTAAGCAAAAACAACAAAAATATAAGGAGTACTAATCAAGGAGAGGGGATTCTTGGGATTTGATAGGAATACAGGATAAACTAAACTATTGGGTACATGCTTTTGATAATAAATTCGTTGAATATTTGTGACTAGGCTAGACTATAGTGGGGGTAAATTCACTCTCGAGCAACTTACCCCGAATTGACTCGGTTTCTCTCGAACACGAGTTGCCGCATGAAGAACAACCTCCGCCTTAGCCCACTCACTCTCTCTAGTTGAGTGTGTGGGAGAAGGACTAGGGTTCACTCTCTCGAGCTGAACCTCATGTCGGCCCAATCCCACCAGCCATCAATTTAGTAGTCTTAGTTTTACGACCTCTCTCTCGAGCAAGCGGAAAACACAAAAGTGAAATCGTATTTGCAACTACAATTTCATTAAGTTCCACCACAACTAGTAAACGGATTCACATCTAAACAACAAATAAATCATCAGCAAGCAAGACCCAACTTGATAATCTAACCTATATTCTCAAAATCACATCCGAATAATTGGGGTTTTAGCCATGTAAAAGAGATACAAATTTATACCAATATGAGTTTGCATTCAAATGGTATGAAGATTTAAGTCTCAAAACAAGCAAAGAGTGAAGACTCCACAAGACCCAAGTCCAAAATCTTGGAGTTGAAACCCTTTGAACCTTCAAGTTCTTCAGAACCCTCTCCAAACTTAGAACTCAAAAATAGAAGCAAAGTCTGAAAAATTATTGTTCAAAGCTTAAAAGTCGATACTAAAATAATAATTCTCAACGAGTGTTTATAGTATTCAAAAATTTGCGTTGCGAAGGATAACTCGTCGAAGTTAGTCGGAATTGTCAAACAACTCGGCGATCCGCCCTTTGGTCTAGTTCATCGTTGTCTTGCGTTAGCCTTTAGCATCATTGTGTTTAGGATCATTAGATGACATAGTACTGCTTTGCGGAACTGCTCGATGATACGTCGACTGCTCCTTTTCACCGCCGATTTGATCCTTTCTTTCAGGGCTCAACACACTAGAACAAAAGGCGAGGATAAGACCTTTTGGCAACTAGCCGAATGGGTTCGAAGATTCTCAAATCTTCATTTCTTCGTTCTTTCAACTACTTTTGCTCCATTTTGCTAAGTAGTGTCCATGCTTTCCCTCAAACTGCAAATACCTGGAACTTAAGGATTTTCATTAGATATTGAGACAAAATATGCATTTGAGGACACTAATTCTATCAAAACATAGCCCTAAATGAGTTCAATTTGTGGACTCATCACACCTCACTAAAGCGGCCCCACCCTGGCGGCACATATTCCTATTGTAGAGGCTTGCACGGAACCGTGAGCTTGTTTAATAATTCCAATACCCTTATTTCACAATACACCTTCAACCAACGATACTCAGAAAATACCGTTCACGCTAAGATCAATTCCAGGAGTTCTATTCACCCGAATTAAATTATGTAAAGTTGTACGGGTTTCTTAACGACTTACCTATCAACCCATATGATCAAATTCATACTAGATCACCCAATTTTTACTAGATTTCCTGAGACGTTAATGACTCCAATTTCGTCTAAATTTAGGCTAGGTTCGGAAATTCCAAGTTACTACGAAAATGTTTTCTGACCCAAAAATTCTCCCTGATGACTTTTCTGTAACGACAGAAACCGTTCGTTACAATGCACCACACCAATAAAATGCATTTGAACAAGGCCGACACCCGCTCTATGTGCTCGGTCACATTGTCTGTGTGTAGGTCGGGGTGGCAATCCCCGACTCGTATCCCTCTGAGGTCAAAGGTCTGGTTCCCTCAAAGTCTTCTCCTACTCATGTCTATGTCATGAGAATCGAGCTAGAGCACTTAATGTGGAGGATATTGTTGACTGAGTTTGCATAAACGGTCCTCTACTGGTGGAAGCACCATTGGCTCCTTAATACTTGCCACCCACCCTAGCCCTCTTAATTTGTTCTCCCTCGCTTTCTACTTCACTATTATGTTGATCCTCCTATAATTGTTGAGCATACATGATAATGCTTAAATTTCCACCTAAAAACCAATTAAAAGAGATAGATTTCGTAGTCAATAAAAATACCCAACAAAGAGTCGAGGCCGAATCCTACAGGGAATGGTATATCGTAGAGAATTCCTATCAAGAAATTTGGATTTTAAGATTTCTCATTTATAATAGTAAGAAATAATGGGTATATGATTCAACCAATTTGATAAAAAGCTTTGACTATCAATTATCTCAATTAAACTAAAATATTGAAGAATTCGAGAGTTAACAAGCAACCTAACAGTGCAGGGATTGGAAATCAATGTCACATAGGGGTAATTGTGATGCTGTATAGTGATGAACATTCATGAATAGACTAAGTCATCTTCATTGATGCTAATTATATTTCGATCTCAAAGAATCTATACTTAGAATCTCTTTTGGGTCTCATATAATTTCCATTCTAAAAAATCAAATACCTTACTGTATTCTCTTTTTTTAAAATAGGGCGAATAGGTCCGATCCATAACCTCTATTTTCAAGCAACTTACAAATATCAAATCTAAATTGCTAGTATCGGACTAATTACCCGCTCCAGTCAATCTCTTTCGAGCATCAACCAGAGATTGAAAGTAAGAATTAAGTTTGCAACCATAATCCATAAATTAACGACATGCCAATTAGACCAAATTCATGTATAGATAGCAGAAAAATAGAGAATAACACAATATCCACTACATTAAACAAAAACCCAATCCCATAATTGCACCCATAGATCTTGTGGTTTTCGCCACTCATCACAAAAAGTAAAGATATTATACCTTCCATGAAAGCAGCCATGGGTAACATGAAATTAAGCAATTTTAAGTAAACCCACTTTGAATTCAACTTCAATTTTTCAATTTCAAGCATAAAGTTGTAAAACCCCAAAAATTAGAATGTTTTCTTCACAAAAGTAATGTATTCTCTCTTTAAACTCTATTTCAGAACTAATTGTTTGATACACTCTCTGGTCCTCTTTTTTTCTCTCTTTTAGGATATTTATAGTTTCCTAAAATTTGGCACAAAACGTGATGTGTATCTTATTCGGTGATATTAGTCGGGCTCACTGAGCTCATTCTGTGTATCCCCTTTCGCTTTTCAGCTCACCTTTTCATGCACTCGGCTTTAGGTGTTTGAACCTCAAATGAATAACTTGATGGAGTTAGCCTTTCACATTCGACTAATCTCCGAGTACCACTTTGGTTTGCTTTTGGAGCCTTCAATCTTTTCTTTTAACATTGTCATTTTTGGTGATGATCAGCAAGATCGCCTTCCTCATTCGACACATTTCCTTCTCAAATGGAGTCCGTTAACCTAATTCGATAGACTCAAGTACTTTGTACTGTCATTTTGGGTAAGGTTTTACTCATTCAGAGATCAACATTTCTTGAGTGGCGATCAATAATGTTTAGTTTGCACTTTTTTTTTTATTCTTGGCAATTCTTTAAAATATCAATCCTTGCCTTGTCTTTTTTCCCTCATAACTACAAATCATCAATATTTTATAAGAATTAGACAAAATTAGGCATTGAGGACACTAATTATTAAGCTAAATAAACCTCAAATATGTTCAAATCTACCACTAATCAATATATACCATAATCCTTTCTATATCCAAATCCTTGTTCAGGGCATCAACCGAGAGAATGTCCTTCAAGTGTCACGACCCAAGGTTGCCCCTAGATGTAACATGGCGTATAGAACCCCGAAGGACCCCTTACAAGACAATTAGTTCTCATAACATAAGAAACAGAACAAAGGAATTCAAAACAACATTTTAAGTGCAACACATTTTATAAAAGTAAACCGGAAGTCTAAAACACTTGTCTCATCATCGCCATCTAATACAATAGAATGAAATGGAACCTAGCCCATACATCATGTCCAAAAGTGAGATACAAGAAGAGGAACAAAAAGAATGATAGTCCGTCCTCGAAACATGAGGACTCACCAAACCTCAAAATATCTCAAGTCAACCTCTAGCCACGAAACTAATGACCCTGATTGTCGGACCCTACATTAGGGGAAATGTTGGCTAGAATATGTGTTAGTACAAAACAATGTATGATAGCCATGCATAGAACATTAAAATATGCTAAAAGGACATTTCATTTCATTACATTCAATTGACCAAACTAAAACATGATATCAGAGAGTTAGAAAACATAACTCATAAAACCATGGTCAAGGCAACCTAACATCATCTTTGAAACCTTTGAACTCATATGTGATACTTCTTGAAGTAACCTTAGTTCATTATTAATGTGGGGGATTAGCCTTAACCAACATAGAGACCATGTGAGCTATAACATGATCCCCCGGTGTCACCCTCACTGAAAAGGGTTGTCCTACTTTCCAAGTTAGAACCTTAAACTTCTAGCTTAAGTGGATCCACTAGCTAATGTCTACCTAGACAATCATCCTATGGGGGCATATAGGTAAGGGAATAAGGAGATTTCTAGTAGAAACCTTGCCTCTACTGACGTGAGAGCTTCCATCTCAATATCCTCTCGGTGCTAAACATAAATTCCACAGAGTAGTTATTAAGTCTTGACTTATCTTCTAATTAAGATACATGGGTAGTTGCCACATGCCATATCATAGGTAGCTCCTTAGACCATATGTGAGAAAACCTTTCACCGTCCATGATATTTTCATATTAGCTTTTAAGCTTGATTCATTTAGGTGAGAAAGTCTTTCTGCCTAAGAATCCCTATTATGTGAGAAAACCTTTCACATCATACTAGTATGTGTTTATGAGAATATCCTTTCGACAGCACAACAACAACATCATTGGTACTTTACTCTCAAAGCACCCTTAAAACGTTTGCATACATTTCATGAGAAAATGCATAAGTCCATAATTCACCTCTTGAGGTTCAAAACCAACTTTCAATCATCAATACTTAGAAAATATGGGTTATATATGGATTTGATCATACAAATATGTAAAGCTTGTAATACATGCTTAAGATCATAAAACTCTTCCTCTAGAGTCAAAATCCCACATCATATGATTCATTACTTGAAATCATGGGGGCTGCATGGGTTCATGGAGAAATTATCAAAAAATCATCATATTTCATCCATTCATGCATAAGAGATCATGATTCAATCATTGAAATAAACATTGAAGAGAACCCATGATAATTGAAGAAAACCCTAACTCAATGGAGGAATTCTAATCTTCAAAAATAGAGGAATTTGGGAACCATGAATGGAAGGAATCCATGGATGAAAAACTATAATACCTCAACGCCCAATGCTTAACTTCAATGGAGGAATTGAGGCTTGGCCTTGATTCTATCTTGAATCATTTCTTCTTCTTCAAGTTTCTAGAGAGAGAAATATTTTGGGGAGTAAGAACTTTGATTTTCTTGTGGGTTTTGGAAATAATAACTCCAATGGGTGAGTTTTGGGGTTAAAATTACTAATATAGGGGTCCTAGGCTTAGGCAAAACAACATAGCTTTGATTCACTTAAAATCTGAAAAGACCCAAAAACCCCAGAACAGATGACATCGACTCACTGCCACGAGGGGCACCACGGCCCATCAAGGGTCACACGGCCTGTAGTGGTGTCTGTGGTCCCTTGACCAGTGGCTAGGTTTTCTCACCTCTTTTCCTCAAAAACAAAGTCAATCCCAAGACCCCTCCCACGTCCTGTGGTAGCCTTCACAAGCTGTCTAGTGGCTCGTGAGGAGGGTCCTATTTTGAGGCAGTGCAGCCTAGCTAGTACCTAGCCTAGAACGAGCATCAACCTGGCCTGTAGTGCCTACCACGATGCGCCACGGTGGTCGTGGAAGGTGAGACAGTGCTTGGTGAAGGCATTCTCAAGCTTCTCTTCCTTAGCTCTTGCCCTCTAACATAGCCCTAGCTTATCACCCCCTTGGGAACATTCGTCCTCTATTGGAATTTTAGACACCTTTTGAAAGAAAAGACTCAATACTAGCAGCCCATCATGCATGCAATCTCATCAAAATGCACAAAACCAAGGAGGACATATCAACTCCAAGCTAAACATACTTAATGAATCATAAGGAAAGTAGGAACTAAACGTAGAAAACACATATGCATGAAATTTCAAAAATTCTCATATTCAATGAGGAACTACTTCTCGCAGCTAAAAGCATGCTCAACACAATCTCATGGAGCCTCTATGCAATTCATTCTCAAAAAGCACTGCTAAAGCATGTTCATCAATTCCTCTCGTGAAGTCAACTCATACTCAATGCACAATAACATGAGGGAAATCAATCATGTGAACTCATTTTCTTTTAAAACACAAGTTTTTCATAAACATGCATGACATAAGGAAATCATGGGAACACATAAAGCACATGACTTCAAACTAAGTACAAACCATGATGAACTCATTACCTCAAGCTAGAGTAGGAGTAGAAGGAAAAAGATAAGGATATCAGGACATCATATCGGCCTCGGTCTCGCAAGTAGCACCCTAAGCTAAGTGATTCCTTCACAACACTTTCAGGAAAACAACTTCCCTGTTTCTCAACTTCTTAACTTCCTGGTATAGAATCTCAACCGAAACTTCCTTATATGAAAGACTTTTATCAACTCCCAACCCTTCTAGGGAAACAATGTATGTCAGATCTCCAACATACTTATTAAGCATAGAGACATGGAAAATCGGATGCACCGATTCTAACTCATTTGGCGACTCTAGCTCATAGGCAACCTTACCAACACGTCTGAAAATTTTATATGGGCCTACATACCGGGGACTAAGCTTCCCTTTCTAACCAAACCTCAGTACACCCTTCATGGGTGAGATTTTCAATTAAACCCAATCATGAATAGCTAACTCAAGATCCCTTCTTCTCACATCGGCATAAGACTTTTGCCGACTTTGAGCAGTTTTCAAGTTTTCCCTTATAAGCCGAACTTTCTATATGGCCTCATTTACCTACTCGGGACCTATTAGGGTAACTTCGCCCACCTCAAACCAACCTATGGGATCAATAACACAAGCCCTTAACATATCTTCCAAAGATTTGATAGTACGCTCCACTTGCCCATTGGTTTGGGGATGAAATGTTGTACTAAGCTTAACACAAGTACCAAGACCCTTTTTGAATGAGTTCCGAAACTAAGAAGTGAATTGGGTACGACGATCGGAAATAATGGACAAAGGCACTCCATACAACTTTACCATTTATCTTAAGTACATCTTGACATAGTCCTCCGTCGAATAAGAAACTTTGACGGGAAGGAAATAAGTCGATTTCATCATCTGATATACTATCACCCAAATTGAATCATGTTGTCACTAGGTGCGGAGCAAACCAACTATAAAGTCGATGATCAAATCTTCCCACATCCAAATAGGAATGCTAATATCTTGGGACAAACCTCCCTGTTTCTGATGCTCAACCTTTACTTGTTGGCAATTTGGACACCTAGCCAAAAATCCCACAATATCCTTCTTCATCCCATTCCACCAATAGACCTCTCGTAAATCACCGTACATCTTGGTGGCTCTCGAGTTAATGGAATACCATACATAAGGTCTTTCTAATTAAACAGATATTGCAAACTCTTGTGGTCAGTAAATACATCTACATGAAGTCTATACAAATAGTGCCTCCAAATCATTAAGGCAAAAACGACCACCGCTAGTTCAAGGTCGTGAGTAGGATAATTTTTCTCATGAATTTTAAGATTACCTGAGGCATGGGCAATTACTTTCCCATTTTGCATAAGCACACATCCTAGCCCAATTCTCAAAGCGTAACAAGCAACCACAAAACTATATGTCCCTTCCGCTAAGGTCAACACCGGAGTGGAAGTAAGTCTATCCTCCAACTCTTGAAAACTCTTTTCACATAATTCGGACCATACGAACTTAGCCTTCTTTTAAGTCAAAGTCGTTAAAGGAGAGGCAATCAAAGAGAAACCCTCAACAAACCTTCTATAATAACCAGCCAAACCCAATAAACTTCTCTTATCCGAAGGAATTAGAGGCTTGGGCAAACACTTGACCGCACCCTCTTCTTAGGATCTACCTCAATACCCTTACTTGAAACAATATGACCAAAGAAAGCTACAGACCTTAACCAAAATTTACATTTGCTAAACTTTTCAAAGAGATTTTTGTCCTTAAGAACATGCAACACAATCCTCAAATTATCAATATGCTCATTCTCACTCCTTGACTAGATCAAAATATTATCAATGAACATAAACATAAACATATCAAAGTATTGTCTAATCACCCTTCTCATCAAATCCATAAGCGTCGCCGGAGCATTAGTAAACCCAAACGACATTACCAAAAACTCATAATGACCATACCAAGTTTGAAAAGCCATATTCGGAATGTCATCTTCTTTCACCTTCAATTGGTGATAACTCGATCGAAAGTCAATCTTAGAGAAATAAGTTGCTCTTTAATAATGGTCAAATAAATCATATATCCTTGGAAGAGGATACTTATTCTTAATGATAACCTTATTCAACTGACGATAGTCAATACAAATACGAAGAGAACCTTCTTTCTTTCTAACAAACAAAACTGGAGCACCCCATGGAGAGATACTCAATCGGATTAAACCCTTATCCAACAAATCTTTCAATTGTTCTTTCAACTCCTTAAGTTTTGTCGGAGCCATACGATAAGGAGGAATAGAAATAGATTGAGTATCTGGGAGAAGGTCAATACCGAAGACTATTTCCCACCCGGGAGGAATACTGGGTAAGTCGTCTGGGAACACTTATGGAAACTTATTAACAACGGGGACCAACTCAAGGAAGGGGTTTCAGAATCTACATCCCTTACCCTCACTAGATGATAAAAGCAACCCTTTGAAAACATCTTTCTAGCTTTGAGATAAGAAATAACCTGACCCTTAGCAATATAATTTCCCCCCTTCCACTCTAGGACAGGCTCATTCAGGAATTGAAACTTGACTACACGAGTTCTACAATCAATAGAAGCATAACATTAGTGCAGCCAATACATGCCAAGAATAACATCAAAATCTAACATATCTAGCTCTACCAAGTCAACAAGAGTAACTCTATGGGACAAGCAAATGGGACACTTTCTATAGACCCTCTTAGCCACAATAGAGTCACCAATAGGAGTAGAGAAAGAAAAAGATTCTAACAACAAATCTGGAAGAACATCAAACCTCATAGCCAGATATGGTGTCACAAAAGACAAGGTAGCACCGGGATCAAGTAAAGCATAAACATCAAGTTGGAAAACTTTCAACATACCGGTAACCACATCGGTAGAACCCTCTTGTTCACCACGAGTCTAAAGTGCCTAGAAGCAGTTTTTCTTAGGAGCATTTAAACCTGAACCACTTGGAGGATCTTGCTTGCCCTATCTTCCTTTACTAATAAGCATCGGGCAATCCCTCATTTTTTGACCACTTTTACCTCAATCAAAGCAACCATCCGTGTCGGCTAGGTACTTACCCTCGTGCTTCCTTCCACACTTAATACAAGTAGACCTAGGCAATAAATATCAACTACCATTACCTCCTTGAGGCTTAGTGTTAGATACCCTATCTTTGTTGATCGTGGAAGAAGCATTGGAGGAACCCGGAAAACCTTTGCCGAAATCTAGAATGACCATATCCATCGAACCTTGCATGAAAGAAATTACCATCGTTGGTCTTAGCCCTTTTTTACTCCATAGGCTTTCCCTTGAGTTTCTACTACTCAATTTGTTGTGCATAAACCATGAGACGAGAGATGTCCATGTAATTAATGAGTGTGGTAGTATGGCACTCTTTGACCACGATTTCGGATACACCCGAAACAAACTTATTCATCTTAGCCATTGAGTCCGCAATCATTGTTGGAGCATACTTAGACAATAGCGCGAACTTTAGAGCATATTCCCTCACACTCAAGTACCTTAGCTTCCCTCATCTCAAGGGGAAAGAACTTATCAAGAAAAGCGGCCTTAAACTTCTCCCAATCAAGAGGACCCGCATCTTCCAGTCTCCCTTCCTTCCATTGATTATACAAAATTTGAGCCACACCTTTTAGTTGATAAGCGGCCAACTCCGCCTTTTCCATCGGCGTAACTCCTATGATCATCAAAACATTATAGACCTCATCAATAAACTCTTGAGGATCTTTCACAACCTTAGAACCATGAAACTCAAGAGGAATCATTCTAGTGAAGTCCCTCACTCTTGAAGTCGTCGTACCCACATTTGGGTTCACGGGAACCACAACGTCCCTATTGGCTTGGGTCTTCAAGGTACTGAGTCAACACCTGAAAAGTAGCCCTAAACTCTGCTTTAGACACTTGCTCAGCCAAAGGATCGACCGGAACTTGAGGATCTTGGGGAGGAGCTTCTTGTTCCTCATTCTCCCTCACTTTCCTTCTAGCATGAGCTCTTTGGGTAGCTATATCCTGAAGAACATCGGATAAGGATTAGGAGAGAGACCTTATTGAGTTAAAATCTATCGCACGATTTAAAGTAATGAAAGAAGTGGAGTTTCCTAATCATCTTGTAGCCTCTCATTCATAAATGTGGTGTGCTTCAAACTTATGAACAAAACTCTACTGGACATGGCTTATGAGACATCCTAGGACAAATCTAAACGTTGTGCTCTTATTACCAAGTTTATCATGAGCCAGGGGTACCCCCCTAGATGTAACATGTTGTATAGAACTCTGAAGGACCCCATACAAGCCATTTAATTCTCATAACATAAGAAATAGAACAAAGGAATTAAAAACAACATTTCAAGTCCAACACATTTTATAAAAGTAAAGCGGGAGTCTAAAACACTTGTCTCATCATAACCATTTAATACAATAGAATGGGATTGGGCCTAGACCATACATCATGTCCAAAAGTGAAATACAAGAAACGGAACTAAAACAATGAAAGTCCGTCCTCGAAGCATGAGGACTCACCAAAGCTCGTTATATCTCAATTAAACCTCAAGCCACAAAACTGATGACCCTGATTGTCGGACCCTATATTTGGGAAAATGTAGGAAAGAGTATGTGTTTGTACACAACAATGTACCAAGTATGATAGCCATGCATAAAACATTTAAAACATGATAAAAAGGACATTTCATTTCATGACATGCAATTGACCAAAATAAAACATGATATAAGAGAGTTAAAAAATCAAAGTCATAAAACCATGGTCAATGCAAGCTAACATCATCTTTAAAATCTTTGAACTCATATGCGATACTTCTTGATGTAACCTTAGTTCATTATAAATATGGGGGGTTAGCCTTAACCGACATATAGACCATGTGAGCTATAACATGATCCCCAAGTGTCTCCAACACCGAAAAGGGTTGTCTTACTTGTCAAGGTAGAACAATGAACTTCTAGCTTAAGTGGATCCACTAGCTAATGTATACCTAGACAATCATCCTATGGGGGCACATAGGTAAGGGATAAAGAGATTGCTACTAGAAACCCGACCTCTACTGACGTGAGAGCTTTCATCTCAATATCCTTTCGGTGCTAAGCAGAAATCCCACAAAGTAGTTATTAAGTCTTTACTTATCATCTCATTAAGAGACATGGGTATTCTCTACATGCCTTATCATAGGAAAGTTCATTAGACAGTTCATGAGAAAACCTTTCACCGTACATGATCTTTTCATATTAGCTTTTAATCATTAATTCAATTAGGTGAGAAATCGTTTCAACATAATAATCCTTATTATGTGCAAAAACCTTTCACATCTTGCTAGTATGTGTTTATGAGAATATCCTTTCAACAACACAACCATATCAACATCATTGATACTTTACTCTCAAAGCACCCTTAAAACATAAACATTTGCAAAGATTTCATAAGAAACTATATAAGTCCATAATGCACCTCTTGAGGTTCAAAACCTACTTTCAATCATCAATACTTTGAAAACTTGGGTTATATATGGATTTCATCATAAATACATGTAAAGCTTGCAATACATGCTAAATTTCATAAAACTCTTCCCTTACAATCAAAATCCCACATCATAAGATTCATAACTAGAAAACAAGGAGGTTACATGGGTTAGTGGGGAAATCATCATATTTGATCAATTCATGCATAAGAGATCATAATCCAATCAGTTAAATCAACATTGAAGAGAGTCCATGATAAATGAAGAAAATCCTAACTCAATTGGAGAATTCTAATCTTTGAAATTACAGGAATTTGGGCACTCCATGAATATAAGGAATCCATGGATGAAAACTATCATACCTCAAAGCCCGATGGTTAACTTTAGTGGAAGAATTGAGGCTTGTCCTTGATCATAGCTTGAATCCTTTCTTCTTCTTTTTCAAGTTTCTAGAGAGAGAAATATATTGGGGAGGAAGAACTTTGATTTTCCTGTAAGTTTTGGAAATAATGACTTGAATGGGTGAGTTTTCCGGTTAAAATTACTTATAAAGGGGTCATAGGCTTAGGCAAAAGGACATAACTTTGATTCACTTAAAACTGAAAAAGACCCAAAAACCCCTAAACTGGTGACTGTCGACTCACTACCATGAGGGGCACCACGGCCAGTCAAGGGTCACACGGCCCGTAATGGTGCCCGCTGTCCCTTGACCAGTTGCTAGGTTTTTCCACCCCTTTTCCCCAATAACTAAGTCAATCCCACGACCGCTCCCCCGATCTGTTGTGGCCTTCATGGGTTGTCTAGTGGCTCGTAGGAAGGGTCCTATTTTGGGGCATTGTAGACTTGCTAGTGCCTAGCCTACCAAGAGCATCACCATGGCCCATGGTCCCAACAACGAGGCGTCATGGTGGCCTGGCCTCTCACTTATATCAAGTGATCCACAAGGCCACCTACAAAGCAATGAATCCTCGAACTCAACGTACTTACCAAATCTGGAGAAATTCTAGATAATTGGATAAACAACAGTCTGTATTCTTCTAAATGAAGATCATGGAGCTTTAAATCTAGAAATTCATCTACCCTTGCCTCTATAAGCTCTAATGGCAAAAAATGATCCATGAAAGACTTTGAAAAAAATTTCCAAACCGCTCGGGAAGCATTCTGACACCTCGAAGCTTCCTACATCTCATACGAAGCAATAGAAACATCTTTCAACTAATAAGAAGCCAATTCAACAACATTTGTTTCCAATACCCGCATCACCTTCCAATTTCTATGAGTCTCATCAATAAACTGGTAAAGGTACACCAAAAGGCTGGAGCCTATAAATACTGGTGACTACATAAGAAGGAAATCTTGAATCCTAGATTTGGCTACCTCTCTCAAAGTAGCATCAGGTACCTCTACACTCTATCTCTGACCCTTAACAACTACCAACTGAGTGAACAACTATATCGCTCCTCGCATAACCTACTCTGAAGTACCTAGAGGCAGTATAGGTACTACTAATGGCACTAATGGAGGTACGAAAACACCTAGGGGTCCTTTTGTACTGAGCACTTGAGGCCATAAAATCATAGGACTCAACAAACCTTTTTGACCCCTAGTCTGATCAATTTATACTGGAGACTTCTCTATGGTGGATACCTCTTGAAGGGTGTCGATTGTGCCCACCTAGACTACTTTATCCTTACAGACATGATCTATATCACAAATAAGCAGAATATGAGTCAAAAGTAACTTTCTATGATCAATTGTATCACACGATCTAGATTTAAAAAAATGTAAATTTCCTAAATACCATTGCAGTCCCTTAATTATAAATGTTGTGTGCGACACATTAATAAGTAATTAACCTTGCAAATGGATTTTTGAATCCGACACATGAAATAAGTTAAGTAGTGTTCTAATAGGAAATTATTCAATGATTTGAATTCGTCAACAATAAACTTTTTTTATTAGTATTTGTAATCTTAAAATGGGTAATTACATAAGTTTTAGTGGGAAATTTAAAAATATAATTGGAGTACAATTATGAATTTGTAGTGGAATGATTTGGAAAATTCAAATTAATTATTTTAAATTATTTCCATAATATAAAGCCTCAATATCTAATTTTGTGGTCCCTACGGTGCCCATATTTAACCAGAATTCAAAATCCTATTTCTAGGTAAAATGGAGGAATAACGTATGTTTTTCCTGTTTAGGAAAAGGACCACGTGTTTTTCTTCTCCATTTTTTTATTATAAATAAATCACTATAAGTAGGGGTTCTTCTAACCTAGAAAAATAATAAATTTTCTATGTGATACTTGCCCACCCAGGTATTGACAGAGTTACTCTGGGTATGTTGTTGATGTATTTCCCCCTTTATAGTTTTTTTTCTTGAAGACACAAACACATATAGAGAGAATGTTCAATGAAAAGAGATTATATTGTATAAAATAATCAAATACCCATCCCAATTGATGTTGTTATAAGGGGCATTCAAATGAAAAATATAATAAGTATTATGAGACGGAAAGAGTTACTTTCATGTTTCAACTTTAATTCTGATAATCTTAGAACTGAAGGTAAACATCGACGACATTTGAATTTAATTATAGTTGATAAAATATTAAATAATCAAGTTTAACATACATATCCAATAATGACATTTATTTAAGTGAAACTGCTTATTTTTAGTTCATGAACCCTAGATAGGAAGGTGAAGAAGTGGATTCGGATAGAAAGTTGGTTGATAGCTAGTATTGTTGCCTTTTAGATGAAAAAGGAGAGGGGTTAGCTCCATCTCTTCCTAACCATATTAGTAGTAGTATTTTGTAATTACACAATTTCTTATACGTCGAGGAGTTTTACTATTTGCTGTTTCATTTGCTTTTATCTTGATATTTATATTTTGTTGTCACACATTTTTTTTGCAATCCTGCTTCGTATATCTTCTTTTTTGAGTCGAGGATCTACCTAAAATAAATTCTCTACCCCACAAAGATAAATATAAGATCTACACACATTCTACCCACTTCAAACCCATGTGAAACTACAATAGATATTGTTCTACTAACACCTTCAGGAGAATACCATAAAGCCAATTTACAAACATTGACATTATTTACAAACTTGCTAACTTTCATAAAACTCATCTTTATAACAAAGTAAATATTAGAAATATATACTAACAACGTAAAAAGACTTCTCTTACATGGAATATTAATTTAACTTGTTGGTTGTTACAACACTTAACTTACCACATTTTTTAAGTAACTAGTTCACGCTTACTGTAAATAATAACGTGTAGTTTATAAGAATTTTTCACATTAAATTAAATTTAAAATATTTTCAATTCATTAATTTTCATAACCAAGATACTTTTTCTTTAAAATAAGACTTAAATGTCAAATGATTATTAATTAATGTTAAATATCACTATTATCACAATAGATACCTTCAAAATTTATCAGCGTTATCTGTTAAGTGATTTATGTTATAAACTTGAATTGTCTGAACTAAATGAATGTAGTTTTCAAAAGTAGTAACATAGCTACCTGTTAGGAAGAAGGTTCAATTGGATTGCCTTCATTCAATATATATATATATATATATATATATATATATATATTATTGGCCTCCTTGACAAGTTATAAATTTGTGTTCAACTAATTTTTTAATTTCTTTACTAGACTCTTGATTATGTACGTTACTAGTCAAACGAGTAGTTCAATAGTCAAGAAGAGGCATATAAACAGGACAAAGAAATTATTTCATCATTTAATTGAATCTATTTTTCCATGAGTTCTTCGGCGATCATCTCGCAGAAAAAAGTGTGTATCTCAATTCAATTTAAGATTGAGTGTCTCTTTAGTTTAAACATTTTATGTAGTTTTAAATTAATTATTACATATATAATTTTTAGGAATTTGCTATAAAAGCCAATGTGTGGTTACTTTTTCTAAACTATCATTATAAAGGATAATTAGAAGGTTAAAGTTAGCTAAGTCAAGTATTTTTTTTTCATATATATGAATTACATATCAAAAAGGGTTTTTTTATTTAGCAATCATCGTTATGTTTGGTTTATGTCAAACTTTAGTTAGATCTAACATATATTCATAAAAAATTGAGAACAAAAATATAAAACATGGATATATTCTTTTAGCCATCAAATCAAAATCTAAAATTGGATTTAGAAAAGAATATTTTTTTACCACATAGAGGAGACAAACAATTGTTAATCCATATATGATTTTGTACCGTTTGTCTTAGATGTATGCACTTGTTATTATTGTATTTCAATGAGAGTGTTTATACATATTAATACACAACAATAATAATAACATGCACAGTGTAATCTTATAAGTAGGGTTTGAAGAACATAAAGAAATATGAGAATTTTACTCATACTTTCTGGAATAGAGACGTTATTTTTCTGTAGAACCTTGACTCAAAAGAGAAGTTTTTCTAATAGGGTTGCAAAAAGGAAAAAAAGAAAATATATATATAAATATCAAGCATGTGTTAATCTTGTTACTAATCTTCCAAAATTTATTAGAAATGGTCTATAAATTGAGAACTAGGAGACTTGAAAAATTTAACTATCAATATATAGATGAAACACGAGCAAATACTGGGGAAGCAAAATAAGACTTCGATTGAATCAAACTCACCATCATCCATTAAAAGTCCTTCAGTGTAAGAGAATATAAAACACAATTGGATTGAATAAAATAAAGAAGCAAATCAGTATCATTTCAATCACGTTTATATATTTCCTCTTTTTGTTGATCTCTATTAAACACTCGAATTGAAGTTCAAATGATGAACTAAATCAGTCAAGAACTAAACATACAAAATTGTTATGCAGGACGCCGCATTGGATGAATATGTATATTTGTTCAATTTTATATAATTTTAAGCATTTGCTTAGGCACACCCAATGTTATAGGGCAGAACTATCAATTGAGGTCAAGTTAAATGTTGCGTTTATTTATTATGTATATTTGAAATAATATTTTTAATTAGTTTTCAAAAAACAACTCAGCAACAAAGAGTGCACATATAAAACACGAGACACTTGACTGATTTACTTCTTCCTTTTAACTTCATGCTTTGGAGAAAATATCTAAGCGGTCAAGAGGAGACATTTTAACAAATATAAGTGATAGGCGATTCTATTTTTCTACTTCACTAAATTCAAGATTTTAATAGAATAGATAACCAAGAGAAACATATAAACACGATTGAAAAGATAAAAAATTGCTTCTTCATTTTATTCAATCCAATTTTTCTTTTTATTCTCTTACATTAAAGGACTCTAATTGGATGATGATAAGGTTGATTCAATTAAAATCTTATTTTGTTTCCCCACTTCTTATCCTTGTTTCATCTATATATTGATAGTTCAATTTAGCAAGTGTCCTGATTCTAAATTTATGGACAATTTCTCGCGAATTTAATTCTCCTTCAGGTTCTGGTACACTAGAACTTTGGGCAAGATCATGGCCATTCGGTTACTCGCCCAATGGGTTAGGCTATTGTCAAGCTTCTTTTCGTCATTCTTTCAACTGCTTTGTTCCTTTTTGTTTCTTAGTGTCCATACTTTGCTCCTCAATCCAAATACCTAAAATTCAAGGATTTACATCAATTATTGGCACAAAATAAGCATTTGAGGACACTACATCTATTAAAATAAAGCCCTAAATGAGTCGTAATTGTGGGCTGATCATGCATCTAGTCATTTCATGTTCAGTATTCTCAGTTTAGTATCATGCTTATCTCTTATCATTTATCAGATATATGCTTTGGTTCAGTTATGTTTATTGTTCAGCTTTACTCTACCATGCATGCTCAGTACCTTTTAAATACTGACACATACTTTGCGCTACATCTTCTCGTGATGTAGGTTCATGTCCACAACATTTAGATCACGCATTGATCGGTTCACGATCTTCAACTCGGCAGCATCAGTAGTGAGTCCTCATTCTCCGAGGACGAAAAATATGTTTCTTTTCTACTTTTAGTCTTTAGTTTCAGTTTTTGCTAGATTTAGCTTGGAAATGTATCAACACTTCTAGTCAGTGAGAGGCTTATTTCAGAAGTTTTAGCATTTGAGTTTATTTCAACATCTTAAACTCATCTCAGTATTAATATATTCAGATTTAGTGTGGGTATTCCACATCATTTTAGATTATTTCATGATTAGCTTCTGCACAGTAGTTATTAATTTAGTTTATCTTTATTATGCTTATGATAAGCCAGGAGGGTTAGCTTGGGGTCACTCGTGATCCTAGGTCCCATTTCCACATCCTGGGGTAGCTTCGGGAAGTGATAGTATGCCAACATGGTAAAGGGTCATACTTTTTTACATGATTCCTTATTGCTTCTAAGCATAGCTTAGTGGATCAACTTAGTTGAGGTGTTCGATACCCCGACAAGGTATACGACAGTTCTGGAAGCGTGGGCGAGACGTTGTATCGTCACATAGCTCATAATGATGGTTGTCGGTTAGAAAATCTCACATATAAGAGTAATATAATGTAAGTTAGAGTCAGATGTAATGTGTAGATATATATATATATATATATATATATATCAATCTCCGATTTATCTAGCTTAACGACTATATATTACCCTCTATCAATTCATATGTAATGTAAGTTAGAGTCATACCATTACTATTCACTGCAAATAATTCAACTCATGGGGACTCATATAACTCTGTCATCTTCAGCATTTTCGATCAGAATCAGACAATTAAAGGCATTAATAATCCCCTTTGATTCACCCTAAACTGTACAGTTACGTTCTTTAATTATTTCACACGGATAGCCAGACATAATTCTATTAACCCCAACCCTCAACTTTTTTCTTTTTGTTTAAATCAATATTTTATTAAAAAGGTTCTCTTACAAGAGTCCCGAGTCTTTCAACCCAAAAGGATGGTTTTTTTCATAATGATATTTTTGTAATGACCTAAATAAACGACAAATAGAAATATAATAAATCAATGCATGGGATTTTATTTGAGTTAATGAAGTTGAAGGGTCGTGATTGCACGTGAGCATCCTATAACTAAATCCCAGAAAGGGAAAGAATGACATGATCAATTGGGTAGCTTTCTCACCTTCCACAATTTTCTCTAAGCTCCTCTTCTTCTTTTGTTAAAGGTTATGAGTTCATCTCATCAATGGAGATTACTTAGTCCAAGTATTTCCATTCCATGTTAATAGTTTTCTATTTTGTAATAAAATTCAATATTTGCTTATTATAAACCCGAAAAAAATCTCAAAAAATTGTTGAGTTCCATTTGATTAGTTTAATTTCTGAGTTAAATTGGTTGAATCATAAAAATGTAAACCCTAATACACAAACAACAAACGACCTAAAAAAATCAATACTATAATACGAAAAAATAAAAGGTAGTATAAATTACCCACCGATCGTCCATATCGCAGTCCTTCTCTGCCATTGTTGCATCCTTCGGACCACTCCTAATTCCAAAGGGAAATATAAAACATTCTAGAGAAACTTTTTTCACAAAGTTATAAATTAGATAATGGGTAAAACATCATTTTTACTCCCAATTTAGCTTTAAATATCAAACACTCCCTCAACTTTGAACAATAATCAAACTCTCCCAAAAACACTAACACCGAAGTAGACATCTTCTATCATCATCATCGACAGCCAAGGTGCAGTATTCGAATGAACTAGAGAACCCAACCAAATATTGCAAAGCTAGGGGTTAGGATATCAGAGCTCATTTCAAGAATACTAGAGAAACAACGCATGCCCTTAGGAAGATCCCTAAATTTTGGAAGTTGTATAAGGAAATTTTGGATTTCTAAAAAAACACTTTGTCTTCTATCTTATGCATTGTCCATTTTACCCTTGTTATACCACATATGTGTGATACTTTTTTTTTTTTATATTATATATAATTTATTTTTAACCTAAGTATTTATAACTTTCTCTTTAAGTTTATTAACATTATAAGTAGAATAATATTTTTATGAACTCGTCACAAAATTAAATATTATTTCAATATAATATGCATTAAATGTATGTAAATGTATGTTTTTGGTTTTCTTCACTCTCTTACTCCATGCGTTTCATATTACTTGGTCCTTCTTGATATGACACCCCTTAAAAGAATTTAATTAGAGGTGTATTTTACTAAACTAACATTATTAATAATGTTTTAAAGCTTTAAATTTTAATATTACTATATTATGAAGCTATTTATACTAGGGATAAAAATAATAAAATATTTAAAAATTCTTTTGATTTAATAAGTTGGACAAGTAAATTAAAACAAATATTTTTAGAATGAGGGTCAAGTGAGTATTACATAAATTATAGTTTAAAATAATTTAAAATCTAAATAAATACAATCTTTAAAAACTTGACCTTAATTAAATTAATTATTTTGTATTTCCTACATCGAAATATATTTGTATGGTTATTAAGATTATCTGTTATTTTCACCTGTATAAATAAATATAAGAGTTTTGATTATTACTAATAAAATTAATTTTCTCATTATGATAATGTGCTTCATTATAGAACATCACTAGCTTATGTATTTAATTAATATTCTCACTTTTTTCATTCAAAAGATAAAGTTTATGCTTTAATTAAAGAATTGTTACATATATTAATATATATATATATACATATATCATAGCTTTTAATGAAGTAAAAAAATTTATAATGAAAGAGTATAATAAAAATTTTAAAGGGCTAATTAGAATAAAAGGGGAATTTAATTATTGTTCAAAATTGAGGGAGAAATTTAATTTTAAAAGCAAAGTTGAGAGGTAAAAATGATTTTCAACTTTCAAGCATCCGCTTAAAGGAGTTTTGTAATCTTTAATGAATGAAATTAGTGAAAGTTATAAAACTTTTTCAGAGAATATTCTTTAATTATTCATAGCTTAAAAGAACAAAAAGACAATCTTATAATAAGTACTTAACTATATTTAGTCAATGCTCTAGTTTAGGATGCATTTTATGAAAAATAAATAGAGATTACTGTATATCATGTAGATCAGTAGAAAATACACTATATTAAAGAAGACATTTTCAAATTTATTATTCCATACACAATAAACGAAAAATATTTGAACATCATACATATCTGAAAAACAAGGATAAAAAGTACCTCTATTTTCTTTAGTGAGTAGGTGGACTTGTGTTCCTTTTCTAACAAGAGATTGACTATCAATAATCATATGAAAAAAGAATCTAATTGTAGTATCGTTAAATATTTATTACCACTTGATAAAGTTATAGAACTATCTAGGTAGATCCGTAGTTCAAATGTGTTAGGATAAAGAATTAAATTTAGATTTAACTTATATCTACTACTCAAAAAAAATATTATTGTATTTTAACGTGATGTATCAAAATTATTTGTCTAATTCTTTTATATATTTATCTTGATAATAATTATAATGGTTGTTGTAATTATGCTTTAAATCGTCTGTAAGTGAATAATTTTTTTATGCAAAATCATTATAGAAAATTAAGTTAATTATTCTGACAAGTAATCTAATATACTCTATTAGATTTTGAGCATTAGGAGAAATAAAAGTAAAACTATTTGATTAAAGTCATGTTCTTGGTTGTTCTCGTCTAAAGCATGACCCCAAATTATCTATTTTATACGAAAAGTAAGAAAAAGTCCACCACCTAATCCACTCATTTTTAAATAATATCTAGTTCTCCTAGCAATTTTTATTTTTTTAGGGTATCTTCCTTTTAATTAGTAGCAAATGGTGGTCATTTATGGTACCCTTTCATATATATTTTTTTTAAAGTGAGGCAATCCACTATACAACATTAAATGATCGACAAATTTGTTATAGAAATAACATCAAGAAATATAGTGATGTTTGGCGTAATAGGTATACGTTTCGCCGTTAATTATGTTTCATATGTACTTTATCATTATTGAGTATAACTAAGATTGTTTTGTGCTTACTGCACGTGTTTTTATGCAAGAATGATGTTTGAGGTAATGAATACTATTGGAGATAACATGGATGCTTTGGTCTTTCGAAATCAGAGTACAAGTCTAAGAAATTCAACTATGATTAACTTCGAGGGTCAAATACCAAGTGTACTGGAAAAGAACAAAGAAAATCGAGGACGAACATCAACATAGCATGCGCGACTAGCCATGTCAACAACCTACACCACATCTCTTATGGATTAACAAGTGTCACGATCCAAGAAATCAAGGTCATTGTGGCACCTCCCCTAACATTGGGTAGATAAGTCAATTCTTCGTCAACACATAAACTTTATAAATAAATCATAAAGTAATGGGTCTAAAAATTCAAAGTCTTCCATAGATGATGATACAAAATGCAGAACTGAAACGTTTCCAAAATTTAATGTCACTAGTACAAGAGCTACTAAAATCAAAATGCGCAACTATCTAGAATATCAAAAAAGAAAGATAAAATGACAAAAGAAACTAGACTCCACTCAAAATGTTGATCTATATAGCATGTCCATAATCATTTCTTATCATACAATAATCAACACTTTCCTCAATATTGTCATTGAACACAGTCCAAAGAAAGTATCTATCTATACTGATAGTTATAGTGATCCATCCCCTCATCATTTATAGTAAACCATCCAACGCCATTTTCCATCTAATATATGTATTTTATTTCAAATGTTATTTTCATAATACCAATCATGTGAGCTATGGGAATGTGTATGAATGATCACAGTAATAAAGGAAGTTTCAAATGCCATCAAGTATATAAGAATGACTTTCTCTCCATACATATTGTAGGTCATAAGCCTCCTCAAATAATAGATTTACTTTTAAATTATGTATTTTAGATACATTTCATAAATTTAAGTAGATTGCTTTCAATACATGCCCATCTTGACCTAATGATCTCCTAAAGACGATAAAATGCAAGAAACTGGAAAAAAACTGATCAGTGATACAAATTTTAAATATAAGTCATTGATCGGCTAAATCTCAATCTCAAATTGTCACATCAGTTCAATTTATTGAATACTCCAAATCCAGCATTTTCTCCAACCCATAACACACTTTATACGACAAGTTATTACACAATTAAAGTCTAAAAAGAGAAAGTCATAACCTAACTCGATATGCTCTAAGATGAGCATGAGGGTTGCTTATTCCATCAAATAAGTTCAATTTTGGTGGCTTGAACCCATGTGACACATTAATGTCTGAATGAATGCATAAATCTGCATAGTTTTAAATCCCGTTGCCTTGAATTTAATAGAGATATTTCATTGATGTAGTTCTCCACTTAATGGCTCGATTTGTTGCTCTATCTGAGCAATATATTCATCCATATTTGTGTTGGAGCTTATTCTAAAAGCTCCTGGTATGTTTAATAGTGTTGGAACACTTCTAGTTGGGTCGACGTCCTTGATGTTACTCATTTTTAGAATATAGATTGATTCACCCAGTTCTACCGATCACTACAAACAACCTCAATTGTGGGATAAAAGCAAATTATTGCGAAAAATAAACAAATGAAACAGAGTTAGTTTAGGTCAGTAGAAAAGCATATTCGTACAACTAAAACATTGGGTTCAGTATACAAATAATGTCAAAAAGATGCATCTTATATACTTGGAGCTAATCATGGATTTTCCTTAGTTAGAGAGTACATCAAAGATGTAAGGTCGAGAGAGTCCATTAGATGGTAGCAAGAGATGATGTAAGGACATACAATTAGTATGAAATGACTGTGCCAAAATGGTGTTTCTGGAAATGGGAGAGAGAATCTCAAAACCCCGTTATTTATAAAGAACACCTGATGACACATATATCAAACTTAAGCAGAGCATTGCCTCAATACCCCATGTTATTTAATTGGAAGGAAAGAATCAAATGTTTGTGAAGATTTACAATATTCCACATTTATTGTCATGAAAAGGATGCTAGACAAAGCTGATGTTTTTGAGTGATACTCTACCTGTATTAACTAGAAAAAAGAAATAAAATGTTAAGGAGAGGTTTGTAATGATATGTGAATTTACACTCTTTTTATTTGTGATTTGCCTATGTGTATACACTTTTAAGGATAATCTAGGTTAATATTCTTGATCTACACTCGTTTATATGTTGGCAATTATGTAAGGTGTTGTAACACCCCATAAATTAGTTAGTTGAACTAGTGAGTTCTAAAGCCTTTGGTGTGAGGTTTGGAGTGTCGTCTGAGGGTTAAAACTTGTAAAAGTGGTGCCCGTACTTAGAATGACAAGTTTAGGGGTTAAACGTATGGGTACGACTCCCCAAGGACAACCCAAGGGGTCTTTGAGGAGGACTCTAAAACAGTCCCCAAAACTGTCCCCAAAACTGTCCAACTTTAGTGACCTACGGTTGCAGTTGACGCCCCTTAGATCAACCTATGCCCCATAGGTCATGGGCATAGGTCAGGCCTGAGTTGGCCTGAAAAATATGAGTCTCTGACCCAAACCACGAGACCAAACCACGTCCAGTAGACCCATCCACGGTCCGTGGATGCGGGTCTCGTAAATGCTGCCAATTTCCAGCTTTTTAGTTTTAAGTTGGTGATTAGTAATTAAGTTAGTTAATTAATTAAGGGCTTAGGGGGTCGGTTAAGTAGTTAAATAACCACCTATAAATACCAAATAAGACCCTAAAACTAAGTCATTAGCTCATTCATCTTAAAACCCCCAAATTACTCTCAAGAAGTTCTCTCTCTGGAAGCAAGGAAGAAGAAGAAGTTGGGGCAGCAACTAGGTCGAGTTTTCTCCATGGATTCAAGCTTGGTTTAGGGCTTTGATCAAAGGTATGTGAAGCTTATTCATCTATGGGTTCTTCCACTGATAGAGCCCCCTTAGAAATCCCCTAATTGTGGATCAAAAACCCCATTCTAGCTAGGGTTGTTCTTACTTTGTGGGTAGGGCTTGGGTGTGATTCCAATAGAGTGTATATCACCCAATTATGATTGATTTAGATTTTATTAATGATAATATGATGATTTCATGTGATTTCTATGTTGAACCCTAATCTAAATTGATGAATGTGATTATTGTGGGTTTATACCATTAGAGGCAAAATTGAAGGTTCAAAAGTGATCTTCCTATTTCAATGTCTTGAATACTAATTGATCATAGTTAGGATCA
The DNA here is from genome assembly GCA_036250505.1 of Solanum acaule. Taxonomy (NCBI): domain Eukaryota; kingdom Viridiplantae; phylum Streptophyta; class Magnoliopsida; order Solanales; family Solanaceae; genus Solanum; species Solanum acaule. The sequence goes on along the minus strand of JAJOOR010086172.1, from coordinate 40,452 downwards.
TCTAGTCATGAATTGAACTAGACTTGATTGAATAGGAAGGATCTTGTCTTTTGAAGTTAGAATTGAACCTTTACGATCAAGTATGACTAGAATCAGCTTCTACTGAACAATGTGATTGAATAGCTTGTAATTTAGACATGGATCATGATAGAATGAAGTTAATCTTGAAATAAGGGCTTGTAGCCATTACTATTAGGGCTTTGGGTGTAAAGTAAATATGATGTAATCTTGTGGTGTATTCTCTTTCTCTTATACAATTAGACATGAACAAACTAGGAGAATCAAGTTCTCTCACATAGAAGGATTCTAGGTTGACTTAGTAACCTAAAATGAATCAAATCATGTTAGATTAGAATAGCTTGAAGTTGTGATTTATGATCCCTTCATGTGTAGCTTGACTTGTCAAGACAAAACCAAGATAAGATAGCTTGAAGTTGAAGCTTGTGTTTCCTTCATGTATAGCTTGGCTTAATAGAATAAGACCAAGGTTGATAGCTTGGGATGGAGGATCTATACTCTCCGAAGGAATAGCTTGACCTAGCATTGAAGAATGCATGTCATGGTAGCATGAGTTAGTAGTAGTCATGGTAGCCTAGGATTGAGGATTTATACTCTCCTAGGGGTAGCTTGAACTAGAATTGTTAGGATACATTCATGGTAGCTTGACTTGGTTTGGCCAAGAGCATATCATGGTAGCTTTGGGATAGAGGACTTATACTCTCCTAAGGGTAGCTTGACTTGCATTGTAAGGTTCCTTTCAAGGATATCTTGAGTTAGATTAGTCATGGTATCTTGGGATTGAGGACTCATACTCTCCTAAGGATAGCTTAGGGTTGAGAATCATACTCCCCTATGGATAGCATGCATTTGTATTCTAGTACACTTGTAAGGGTAGCATGACTTAGTTCGTTTAGGACTATTTCATGGTAGCTAGGATGGGACACTTGTACCTATCTTAGAATAGCTTGGACTTGCATGTTAGTGTGTCTTCTAAGGTAGTAGCTTAGCTTAACCTAGTTATGTTAGTAAGATGATAGCATGGACTAACCTATTAGAGGGTTATTCCTTGGATAGCTTGGACTAGTATGATAGTAGGTCTCCATGGTAGCTTGACTTAGAATAGTAAGGTCATGTTAGTTGGATTATTAGCTTGGTTTAGCCTAGTAGGGTGCTATTCCTTGGTAGCCTTGAATTGATGTCTTGTTCTTATTCATGTGTGATGACTTGCCTAGTACTAAATAGAGAAGTACCTTATATGAATAGAGGCAAATAAACTAGAGGGACTAGTCCCCAACTAGTAAACATTCATAGTAGTCTAAAGAAGTACTTAGTGTGGGTAGTAGTATGGGATTCTACCTACACATGGCACAAGTATGACTTGGGGCTAGTTGTGTAGGGTTCTCATATGTAGTATGACTTAGCTTGGGTTGTTGCCATAGTTGCCTTTCAAGATATGATTGACTAAGGTTGTAGTTTCCTTGTCTATATGAAGATAGCTTATAGTAAGACCAAAAGGACGGTAAATATGACTAAGATGATTTCAAGGCTATGCTTAGTGTGAAGGGTAGTATGGGATGCCTTTCATGCGTTGCACAAGTGTGTCTTGAGGCTCCTTAGAAGTATGGTGCCCTTATGGTACAAAGACTTACGACTTAACCAATCACATAGACTAAGATTAAGATGACTAAAAAGGGATACTTGGCTTGGGTGGTATTATGGGATGATATTCTTGCTTTGCACTTGTATACTTTTGAGGTTACTTGAGAATGGTGTTATTATGGTAATGTTGACTTAGAGTCAATTAAGTTGATATGATTATGACTTATCTCCTATGCTCATTAAGTATGTTTTATGTTGACTTATGTTTATATGATGCTCATGTTGGAGACCATACTATGACTATAATGATTATGCTATGACTATATTATTATCTCTTATGCTTATTTCTTATGTTGACTAACCATTTGAGATGCTCTTAGGATGTTGTGCTAGCTGTTATACTTGGTACATTTTGTACTAACGCATATTGCCTACATTCTAACCAAATGTAGGGTTATGTAGGGTTCGAGGCTTGAGTTGCTTTCGAGGCTAGGTTTCAAGGATCTAGAAGAGTTGAAGATCTTGGTGAGTCCTCATAGCTTCGAGGACAACATCCACTTTACCTTTATGTCATTTCTTTATGTTGAGACTATTGTATGGTCTGTGTCCCAAGAGTTTATTCTAAAGGTGTATTAGATGGTTTGAGACAAAGAGTATAGAAAGACTTTCGCTTGTTGCTTTTTATGAAATTTGACTTAGATTGTAAAGTTTTTAAATGTCCCTTATTTTCAATTCTATTACCTATGTTATGATGCAAAGGGCTTGTATTAGACCCCATTTGGGGTCGAGTACGCCGTGATACGTGTAGGGGGTACCCTTGGGTCGTGACAGGTGTTTTGTGTATTGTAGAAACAAGACTTAAAAATTGAACAAGTACATTGAAAAAGAGGTATAAAAATCAAGCCCATAATTTTTTGACTCTGTAACCCAAATCGTAAGAGAAGCATTGGACCTCGCCTTGCGAGTCCCAAACCAAAGTAGTGGCCATCGCAAGGTGAAGTTCGGCCCTCATGAGGCAAGGCAGGAGTACAAATGTGGCGAAAAATCTTGTATTTTCTTAGTCCAACTTGAAGGGCCTTTTAAGGTGCATTAAACATATAAATACCCAAATTTAATCATTATTTGTGAGTACTAAGCCCAAAGAAGAAACAAAGCGCGAGTGGAGGCTAAAGTCTCTTGGGTTACTTCTTTATTTCTTTAGTTAGATTTATTTCTTATTCTTACATTGAATTTTGACTTGTATAATATGATTATGAGGAACTAAAAGTCCCCTTGTCATGGTTATGACCATTGTATGAACATCATTATCTTAATTAATGATTGTTTAGATGAATCTACCATCAATGTTTTGTTCTCATAATCTTATACTCGACTATTTTATTGTTTAGCTATTAATAAGTTAAATGAATAATTGTTCGTTTACTCGACTATTTTTGTAACACCTCGGTCTTAGAAATAGTTAATTTTAGAAAGACCTAAATTAGAAATAGCCAACTTGAGATTTGTGCAAGTTAGTCTTCCATTGTGAGTTTTGGGTCAACTTCAAACGACCATAACATTCAGTACACGATGAGTTAGGTGGCCCGTGAGATATCAAATGAAAGATCTTTGAGTTCTCTTTCCAACGCCATCGGTTTGCTAAATTTAGAGTTAGGATGAGGGAGATAAGTCTGTTTGAGTTAAGCTTGTCCAATTAAGGAAATTCATCCAAATTATGGAGGGGTAATTTGGTCTTTTCCTTACCCCACTTAGTCCAAACATTTTTCTGCCAAAATTAGGGATCAAAGCTGATTAAAATCAGTTTATGCTAAAGTCTAAAATGTTTGGAAAGTTAGGGCAAAGTTCAAGAGGAGAAAAGGGAGAAAAGTTTCAAGTGTTCAAGATTCTTGCGATCTTTGAGGATTTTCTCCAAGGATTGGATCCTTACGAGGTATGTAAGCTTTCATAGTGATGGGTTCGTTCACCCTTACACCAATAATGAGTTTCTTTATCAAATACGTCCATGAAATCTGTGTATTGGAGTTTGATGAGTTCTTGAGGCGAGGGTTTGAGTTTGAGAGTTGTTCTTAAAGAGATTTGATTAGATTTAACTTATGTTGGGTATACGAATCTAAGAGAGTTAGAAAGAAATCAATTGATTCTAGGTGAATTAGGGTCAAAAATTGAGAAGAAACATTTGTCAGAATGACCTGCCAAAAGTGTGGCATGACGCACCACAAATGCGCTAGTGAGGTTGGTGCGCCGCACCTATAACACCATAAAAGAGTTTCTGAAATTTAAGGGCTGGTGCCCCATGCCACTCAGTGCGCTAGGGTTGCCATCCCCCACTCATTTTTCGTTGTTTGTTCCGGCTAAGTTCTTTTAAAACGTATCCTTGATCTCTTCCTGATTATAACTATTCAAATTACATCTAATCATTGAGAAATCCGTATATCCAAATCATAATTTTTGAATTCACATTTCCAAATTCAAGATAGAGTTAAGAATAAAGTTCGAGGGAGTTCTTTTGAGTCATTTAGAGAAGTTTTTTGCAAACTTCTAAAATTTGTTTTATGACTTGAGAACTTGAGTATGAGGAAGAGGAGAGCTGAGTTTCATTTTTCAAATTGAATATATGGGAACTAAGTATTCCCAAGAGTAAATGTTGTACATTCAAATTGAGAGGAAACTTTGATTTCTGAATGAGTTCATAAGGTGTTTTTGAGCACTTACTCTTTTAAGAGAACCTTTTGAGTAATAATCTCAAAGTTTGAGGATGAGGAAATGTTTTTAAACATATGAGAATGAGTTATATTTTTAGGAGTAGTATTGAGCACCAATATGGGGATGAGTTCATACAACTCAAAGTCCTCATAAACCATGTATGCCAACATAAGTAAAAAGGGTCATGCTTTTTAGATGATTCCTTATTGCTTTTAACCACAGCATAGTGGATCCACTTAGTTGAGGATGTCCTATACTTTTGCAAGGTATAGGACAGTTTTGGCAGCGTGGGGGAGACGTTGTATCATCACATAGCTCATAATAATGGTAAAGAGTTATTATTGTATTTTTAAATACATTGAGTTTTATCTACTGTTTTAAAGATTTCTTTATAATGGTTCTTTATTCTTGCTTTTATATTGAACAGAGTTGAGTATTTTTTAGAGTATCTTTGAGTATCCTTGAGTTGAGATGAGGTGAGTATGTTCTCCCTTATTATCAGTTCAAGCTTATGTCTGTGCTTTAGAGTTCCCCTTGCATGATCATACATTCCATGTACTGACACTATTTAGCCTGCATCTTTCATGATGCAGATACAAGTAATCAGTGTCATCAATGGGTGCTCCGTTGATACCACCTACAGTTCCAGAGTTGCTTTGGTGAGCCTCTTTGCTTCCAGAGGATTCCCATTTACTTTTCAGTCTTGGTAAGATGTTATGGCTCTTGTCCCGATGTCTATCATAGTATTTAGAGGCTTCCTAGACAGTAGTGTTTTGAGGAGTCATTTCATTTCCATTGTTAAATGTTTAAGACTTGAGCTGCTACTTTTTTCCAGTTGAATGTTTTTTTTCTAAATATTCTGAGTTATGTATTTGAGACATTTGAGTTAATCCTTTACTTTTGAGTTCGTACATTGTTCAGTAAGTCTTCCGCTGAGTATTGAGCTAGGCCAAGGGTTCGCTTAGGGACCAACAATGGTTCTCGAGTGCTAGTTACGTCCAGAGTGTAGGCTCGGAGAGTGACAATTTTGTTGTTTAGCTATCAATAGGATAAATGGGTAATTGCTAGTTTAGTCGAATATTTTATTGTTTAGCTATCAATTGGATAAATATATAATTGCTAGTTGAACTGGACACAAAAAAATTAGGAATAGAATGTGGGTTAGGAGAAGTAGGCTTCGTATACAAATGAATTAGCGGCCAGGACAAAAAATTCCTAGTTCGCCCTGTTTGGGTCAAATACAACAAGAAAATAAATGCATTTGAAATTATAACACCCCAGATTTAAAAGAAGGAAGCCTAGAAAATTTTAGGACTTACATGTTCCATCCACGAGTACCCAACCATGGACTATGGGTCAAGCCACGAGCCATAGTTGGGTCCATTGAGAGAGCAACCCAGGAGTCTGTCCAGGCCATGAACCACAGTTGGACCCACGAGCCATCGATGAGTCCATGCCTCGTGGTCCAAGCGCCATAAGTCAGAACAAACTCTCTAACCATCAATGACGGACGTACAGGACAGTCCGTCGTCCTGACCACGGTCCATCGATGGCGTGTCGTGGGTCACAACTGTTAGTTATTTTTCAAGGGCAATTGGGGCTTTTCCTAATTAATTAATTCATATACTATGTTATTTTGCCTATATTCAGAACCCTTATATAAGCTTTTTCAACCCCCAAATTAACCCATTCTCTTCATTCATCAAATTTCACAAAAGAAAATGAAGTTCCTCTATACATATTCTCTCTCTAGAAGCTTGATGAAGAAGAAAAAGGATTCACTTAGGGTTTAAGTTAAGGTTCCAATTTCTCTATTGAAGGCTAGCAATTGCAGTCAAGGTATGATATTTTAATCTATGGATTCCTTTCATCCATGGAATTCCTAAATCTCTCTATTTCAAATGGTAGTATTCCCCAATTGAGTTAGGATTTTCTTTAATTATCATAGTTTCTCTTTATTATTGATTTAAATTATTGAATTATGTTCTCTTATGCATGAATTGATGATTTTATGATGATTTTCCCATGAACCCATGTAATCCCCATGTTTTCAAGTTATGAATCACATGATTTGGGATTTTTATCTTCAAGGAAGAGTTTTATGAAATTAAGCATGTATTGAAAGCTTTACATGTATTTATGATGAAATCCATATCTAACCCATTTTTTCTAAGAGTTGATGATTGAAAGTGGGTTTTGACATCAAGAGGTAAATTATGGACTTATGCATTGTTTTATGAAATCTATGCAAATGTTTTAAGGGTGCTTTGAGTAAAATACCAATGATGATGTTTTGTGAAGGATATTCTCACTAAAACACATACTAGCATGAAGTTTTTTCACATAGAAAGGATTCTTAGGTTGAAATGCTTTCTCACCTAATTGAATCAAAGACAAGGAGCTATCTTAATGAAACTAGCTTGAATTGGTTGTCCAAGGGCACCTTTTCATGAGTAATGAAGTCAAGTAAGAAATGACTATTCTGTGAGAATTTATGGTTAGCACCGAGTGGATATTGATATTGAGATGGAAGCTCTCCCGTAGTACAGGCCGGGTTTCCAAAGTAATCTCATGAGATGGAAGCTCCCCCATTAGTAGATACCGGGTTTCTAGTAGTAATCTCATTATCCCTTAACTATGTGCCCCCATTGGTTGGTTAGCTAGTGGATCCACTTAAGCTAGAAGTTTAAGGTTCTACCTTCGGCAAGTAGGACACTTCTTTTCAGTGTGGGGTAGACATCGGATTCCATGTTATAGCTCACATGGTGTTAATGTCGGTTAAGACTAATTTCCCCATAAGTAGTAATGAACTAAGGTTACTTCAAGAAGTATCACATATGAATTCAATGGTTTTAAAGATAAAGTTAGCTTGCATTGACCATGATTTATATCATATTTATTGGTCAATTGCATGTCATGAAATGAAATACCCCTTTTTAGCATGATTTAAATGTTTTATTCATGTCTATCATACTTGATACATTGTGTTGTACTAACGGATACTTTAGCCTATATTTTCCCCAAATGTAGGGTCTGATATTTACGCTGCTCAATTTCGTGGCTAGTGGGTGATTTTATTGATTCTGAGCTTTGGTGAGTCCTCATGCTTTGAGGACGGAGTTCTATTGTTTTAGTTTCTTTCATGTATTTCTCTTTTGGAAATGATGTATGGGCTAGGCCTGATTTCATTCTATTGTATTAGATGGCTATGATGAGACAAGAGTTTAGACTTCCGCTTTTCATTTTATAAAATGTTTTGGACTTGGACTGTTATTTTACTCTTATTATTCTATTTCTTATGTTATGAGAGCTAAGTGGCTTGTATGGAGTCCTTTGAGGTTCTATACGCCATGTTACAATTTGGGGTACACCTAGGTAGTGACAAACTTGGTATCAGAGCAAAAGGTTTAGAGTGGTCCTAGGATGTCTCATAAGCCACATCAAGCAGAGTCTAGTTTATGAATGTGAAGCACACCACATTTATGAATGAGAGGCTATGAGATGATTAGGAAACTCCACATCTTTCATTACTCTTAAGTCGTGCGACATAGTTTAACTCTATAAAGTGTCTCTCCTAATCCTTATCCTATGTTCTTTAGGATATGGCTACCCAAAGAGCTTATACTAGAAGGAATAAGAGGGAGAATGTTGAACAAGAAGCTCTTCCCTAAGCTCCTCAAGTTTCGGTCAATCCTTTGGCCGAGCATGTGTCTTATGTGGAGTTTGGGACTGCTTTACAAATGTTGTCTCAATCTGTGATGGCCCATGCCAATAGAGAGGTTGTGGGTCCCGCAAGCTCAAATGTGAATTCGACAGCTTCAAGAGTGAGGGACTTCACAAGGATGAATCCTCCGGAGTTTAATGGTTCCCAAACTGAGAAAGATCCTCAAGAGTTTATCGATGAGGTCTATAAGGTGTTGATGATAATGGGAGTTACGCCGGTGGAAAAGGCGGAGTTGGACGCTTACCAATTGAAACCTGTGGTTCAAATATGGTATAACCAATGGAAGGAAGGGAGAACAGAAGATATGAGTCCTCTTTGATCAGAAGAATTTTAAGGCCACTTTTCTTGATAGGTTCTTTCCCGTTGCGATTCGGGAAGCTAATATGCTAGAGTTCATTAACCTTCGACAAGGGAGTATGAGTGTGAGGGAATATGCTCTTAAGTTCATCCAGTTATCTAAATATGCTCCAACAATGGTTGCGGATTCAAGAGCTAAGATGAGTAAGTTTGTTTTTGGTGTGTACTAAATGGTAGCTAAAAAGTGTGGAACCGTAATGCTCATTCATGATACAGACATCTCTTGTATCATTGTACATGCACAACAAATTGAGGAGGATAAACTAAAGGACAAGTATAGGGAGGCAAAAAGGGCTAAGACCGATGATGCTAATTTTTCTAATACAAAGTCCGATGGACAAAGTCATCCAAGATTCTGACAAAGGTTTTCCTGTCAAGGTTCCTCCAATGCTCCTATAAAGTTCAACCAAGATAGGGTGTCTAACCCTAAGCCTCAAGGGGGAAATGGTAGTGGATCTTTATTACCTAGGCCTAATTGTACTATGTGTAGTAGGAAGCATGATGGTAAGTGCCTAGCCGACACGGATGGTTGCTTCGGTTGTGGTAAAAGTGGTAACAAAATGAGGGACTGCCCAATGCTTACAGCTAAGGGAAGAGAGGGCAAGCAAACTACCCCTAGTGGTTCGGGTTCTAATGCTCCTAAGCAAAACCGATTTTATGTTCTTCACACTAGAGATGAACAAGAGAGTTCTACCGATGTTCTTACTGGTATGTTGAAAGTTTTCCAAGTTGATGTATATGCTTTACTTGATCCCAGTGCTACCTTGTCTTTTGTGAAGCCATATGTGGCTATGAAGTTTGATGCTCTTCCGGATGTGTTATTAGAACCTTTTTTTGTCTCTACTCCTGTTGGTGTTTTATTGTTGCTAAGAGGGTCTATAAGTAGTGTCCCATTTCCTTGTCCCATAGAGTTACTCTTGTTGACTTGGTAGAGCGTGATATGTTAGACTTTGGTGTTATCTTGGGTATGGATTGGCTGCACTCAAGCTATTCTTCTATCGATTGTAAAATTCGTGTAGTAAAGTTTCAGTTTCCGAATGAGCCTATCCTAGAGTGGAAGGGGGGAAATTCTATGCCCAAGGATTAGTTTGTCTCTTACCTTAAAACTAGAAAGATGATTTCTAAGTGTTGATTGAGGGATGTGGATTCCGAAACCCCTTCTCTTGAGTCGGTCCCCGTTGTTAATGAGTTTCCAGAAGTGTTTCCAGATGACTTACCCGATATTACTCTCGAGCAGGAAATAGACTTCGGTATTGACCTTCTCTCAAATACGCAAATGATCTATATTCTTCCTTCTGTATGGCTCCATCAGAACTTAAGGAGTTTAAACAATAGTTGAAGGACTTGTTGGATAATGGTTTCATCCGACCGAGTATCTCTCCATGAGGTGCTCCAATTTTGTTCGTTAGGAAGAAGGGTGTATTGATTATAGACAGTTGAACAAGGTGACCATAAAGAACAAGTATCCTCTCCTAAGGATAGAAGATTTATTTTACGAACTTCAAGGAGCAAGTTATTTCTCTAAGATTTATCTTCGATCGGGTTATCACTAATTGAGGGTTAAAGATGATGACATTCCGAAGACGACTTTTAGAACTAGGTATGGTCATTATGAGTTTTTGGTAATGTTGATTTGGTTGACTAATGATCCGGCGGAGTTTATGGATTTGATGAATAGGCTGTTTAGGCAATACCTTGACATGTTTGTGATTTTGTTCATTGATGATATTTTGATCTACTCAAGGAATGAGGATGAGCATATTGATCATTTGAGGATCGTGTTGTGAATTTTTAAGGACCAACAACTTTTTGCAAATTTTAGCAAATGTGAATTTTTGTTAAGGTCCATAGCTTTTCTTAGCCATATTTTTTCGAGTAAGGGTATTGAGGTAGATCCTAAGAAGACAGATGCAGTCAAGAGTTGGTTTATACTCCTAACTCCCTCAGATATTAGGAGTTTCTTTGGTTTAGATAGTTACTATAGAAGGTTTGTTAGGGGTTTCTCTTCAATTGCCTCTCCTTTGACGGCTTTGACTTAGAAGAAGGTAAAGTTCATATGGTCCAAATCTTGTGAGAAGAGTTTCCAAGAGTTGAAAGATAGACTTACTTCCGCTCCGGTGTTGACCTTACCGGAAGGAACAAATGGTTTTGTGGTTTATTGTGATGCCTAGAGGATTGGGCTAGGGTGTGTGCTAATGCAAAATGGGAAAGTTATTGTCTATGCCTCAAGGCAACTTAAAATGCATGAAGATAATTGTCCCACTAACGACCTTGAGTTAGCGGCGGTCGTTTTTGCCTTAAAGATTTGGAGACACTATTTGTATGGAGTACATGTAGATGTGTTTACCAACCACAAAAGTTTCCAATATGTGTTTAATCAAAAAGATTTGAATCTTCGCCAAAGAAGGTGGCTTGAGTTATCGAAAGATTATTACATGAGTGTTCTTTATCACCCCGATAAAGCTAATATAGTACGGATGCTCTTAGTCGGTTATATATGGGTAGTGTTGCTCATATAGAAGAAGAAAAGAAAGAGTTGGTTCGAGATGTTCATAGATTGACTCGATTAGGTGTTAAACTAGTAGACTCCACCAAAGGTGGTGTTGTGGTTCACAACGGTTCCGAATCATCTTTTGTGGTGGATGTGAAATTCAAGCAAGGTCTTGTACCAATCTTGGTAGAATTGAAAGAAGCGGTGCTTAATAAATCCATTGAGGCTTTCTCCTAAAGGGGAGATGGTGTCCTTAGATACCAAGGTCGATTATGTGTTCCAAATATTGATGACTTCAGGGAATATATTTTGATAAAAGCCCAAAGTTCATGGTATTCTATTCATCCGGGAGCCACTAAGATGTATCGTGATTTATGGGAGGTCTATTGGTGGAATAGGATAAAGAAGGATATTGCGGGATTTGTGGCTAAGTGTCCGAATTTCCAACAAGTAAAGGTTGATCATCAGAATCTGGGAGGTTTGTCCCAAGATATTAGCATTCCTACTTGGAAGTGGGAAGACTTGAATATGGAATTTATTGTTGGTTTGCCTTGCAACCGTCAACAACATGACTCTATTTGGGTGATAGTAGATCGGATGATGAAATCGGCTCATTTCCTTCCCATCAAGGTTTCCTATTCGGTGCAGGACTATGCCAAGTTGTACTTGAGAGAAATGGTAAGGTTGCATGGAGTGGCCTTGTCCATTATTTGTGATCGTGGTACTGAATTTACTTCTCAGTTTTGGAAGTCATTCTAAAAGGGGCTTGGCACTAAGGTTAAGCTTAGCACAACTTTTCATCCCCAAACCGATGAGCAAGAGGAGCGTCTTATCCAAATTTTTGAAGATATGTCAAAGGCTTTTGTGATCGATTTTAAGGGCAATTAGGACGACCATTAGCCATTGATTGAGTTTGCTTACAATAACAACTATCACTCAAGTATCGATATGGCTCCATTTGAGGCCTTATATGGTAGGAAATGTAGGTCTCTTATAGGATTGTTTGAGGTGGGAGAAGTTGCCCTAATAGGTCCCGAAGTGGTACAAGAAGCCATGGAGAAAGTTCAGCTTATAAGGGAATGGATGAAAACGACTCAAAATCGGTAAAAGTCCTATGCCGATGTGAGGAGAAGGGATCTAGAATTTGGGGTTAACAATTGGGTTTATTTGAAAATCTTACCCATGAAGGGTGTGATGAGGTTTGGTAAGAAGGGGAAGCTTATTTCCCGGTATGTAGGCCTTTTCCAGGTTTTAAAACGCGTTGGTAGGGTTGCGTAAGAGTTAGAATTGCCAAATAAGTTGGCAACAGTGCATCCCATATTTCATGTCTCTATGCTTAAGAAGTGTGTAGGAGATCCGACATCCATAGTTTCTGTAGAAGGGTTGGGATATGGTGAAAGTCTTTCTTATGAAGAAGTTTTGGTAAAGATTTTAGACCGGCAAGTCCAGAAGTTGAGAAACAAGGGAATAACATTCCTCATCTCTTTACTTCTACCCCTATTCTAGCTTGAGGTAATGAGTTCCTCTTGGTTTGTTCTTGTTTTGGGAGCCATGTGATTTTATGTGTTTCCATCATTTCCTTATGTGATGCATGTTCATGAAAATTTGTGTTTTGAAAGAAAATGAGTTTACATGCTTGATTTTTCTCTTGTTGTTGTGCATTAAATATGAGTTGCCTATAGATTTCATGAGATGAATTGATGAACATGCTTTAGATGTGATTTTTTAGAGTGAATCGTATATGAGCTCCATGAGATTATGTTGAGCATGCTTTAAGTCTTGAAAATGAGTAATGTTGAAATTTCATGCATATTGGGTTGCTAGATGTAGTTCCTACTTCCTTAAGATGCATTTGAGTATGTTGAGCTTAGAGTTAATGTTTCCTTCTTATTTATATGCATTGCATGCTTAATGGACTGATAGAGTTAGTTTCACCCCTCTTATGATGTTTTGAGAACGTCCTAGATTGTAGTTGGCAGTTCCTCCTTGGTTGTATGAATTGCATTAAAGGTTGGGTTGTTAGTTCCTCTCCTACTCCTTTAGAACTAGTTTGAATTTCATTCGAGGACGAATGGTCCCAATGGGGAGATATTGTAACACCCCAGATTCGAAAGAGGGAAGCCTAGAAAATTTCAGGACTTACAGGTGCCATCCACGAGCACCCAACCACAGACCATGGGTCGAGCCATGAGCCGTAGGTGGGTCCGTAGAGAGGGCCACCCACAAGTTTGTCCAGTCCATAAACCACGCCTGGACCAACAAGCCGTCGATAGGTCCACGCCTCGCAGTCCAAGTGCCTTAGGTCAGACCAAAATCTCTGACCACCAATGACGGCCGTGCAGGACGGTCTGTCATCCTGACTAAGGTCCGTCGGTGGTCTGTCGTGGGTCATAATTGACATTTATTTTTCAGGGGCAGTTGGGTCTTTTCCTAATTAATTAATTCTTATACTATATCGTTTTGCCTATATTTAGAACCCCCTATATAAGCTTTTTCAACCCCTAAATGAGCCCATTCAGTTTATTCTTCCAATTTCACAAAAGAAAACCAAATTCCTCTCTAAATATTCTCTCTCTAGACACTTGAAGAAGAAGAAGAAGAATTTACCTAGGCTTTCAAGAAAAGGTTCAAATTCCACCATTGAAGGCTAACAATTAAAGTCAAGGTATGTTAGTATTCATCCATGGATTTCTTTCATCCATGGAATTCCTAAATCTCTCTATTTCAAATAGTAGAATTCCTCAATTGAGATAGGGTTTTCCTTAATTATCATGGGTTATCTTTAATTTTTATTTAAATGATTGAATTATGATCTCTTATGGATGAATTGATGATACATGATGATTTTATGATGATTTCCCCATGAACCCATGTAATCCCCATGTTTTCAAGTTATGGATCATATGATGTGGGATTTTGATCTTCAAGGAAGAGTTTTATGAAATTAATCATGTATTGCAAGCTTTAGATGTATTTATGATTAAATCATTATCTAACTCATGTTTTCTAAGAGTTGATGATTGAAAGTGAGTTTTGACCTCAAGATGTAAATTATGGACTTACGCATTGTTTTATGAAATCTATTCAAATGTTTTAAGGTTTCTTTGAGAGTAAAGTACCAATGATGATGTTGTGTTGTCAAAGGATATTCTCACTAAAACACATACTATCATGATGTGAAAGGTTTTCTCACATAGAAAGTATTTTTAGGTTAAAAGGTTTTCTCACCTAATTGAATCAAAGACAAGGAGCTATCTTAATGAAACTATCTTGAATTTGTTGTCCAAGGGCATCTTTTCATGAGTAATTTATGCTTATTAGCGAGTGGATATTGATAGTGAGATAGAAGCTCTCCCGTAGTAGAGGTCGGGTTTCCAAAGTAATATTAGGAGATGGAAGCTCCCCCGTTAGTAGGGGTCGGATTTCTAGTATAACTCTCCTTATCCCTTAACTATGTGCCCCCATAGGTTGAATAGCTAATGGATCCACTTAATCTAGAAGTTCAAGGTTCTACCTTTGGCAAGTAGGACATCTCTTTCCGGTGTGGGGTAGACACCAGAATCCATGTTATAGCTCACATGGTCTCAATGTCAGTTACGACTAATTTCCCTACAAGTAATAAAAACTAAGGTTACTTCAAGAAGTATATCATATGAATTCAAAGGTTTTACAGATGAAGTTAGCTTGCATTGACCATGATTTATGACTTATGTTTTATAACTCTTCTATATCATGTTAACTTGGTCAATTGCATGCTATGAAATGAAATGCCCCTTTTTAGCATGATTTAATTTTTTTATGCATGGCTATCATACTTGTTACATTGTTTTGTAATAACGCATACTCTTGCCTACAATTTTCCCAAATATAGGGTCCGATATTCAGGGTGCTCAGTTTCGTGGCTAGAGGGTGATTTGTTTGATTCCAAAATTTGGCGAGCCCTTATGCTTCGAGGACAGAGTTCTATTGTTTTAGTTTCTTTCATGTATTTTTATTTTGGACATGATATATGGTCTATATTAAAGAAGGATTATCAGGACAAGACCCACGACATTCTAACAAACTGAAAAGTAAAAGTGGAACCCTTCGGAAGCAAGAAAGCTCACCAAAGTTAACTAGAACTGCAAGTGGTATCAATAGAGCGTCTGTTGATGACCCTAAATACCTATATCTACATCATGAAAGATGCTAGCCAAATGTCGTCATTACATTGAATGTACGAACATGCAAGGGAAACTCTAAAACATAAACATAAGCTTTAATAATAAAAAGGGAACATACTTACCTCGTCTGATCTCACTCAACTCAAGAATACTCAACTCAACTCAAAGATACTCAACTTAAAGATACCCAACTCAAAGATACTTAACTCAACTCAAGGATAGAGCAACAATAAAAGATGCAATATATGAAAAACTTTTAAGACAGTAGATAATAACTCAATTGTATGTAAAAATATAATAAAAACTCGATTGTATGTAAGAATACAGTAAAAACTCAATTGTATGTAAGTATACAATAATAACTCTTATTGAGAGATTCTCTAACCGACAACCATCACTATGAGCTATGTGATGATACAACGTCTCGCCCATGCTGCCAGAACGGTCCTATACCTTGCCATAGTCGAGGACATCCTCAACTAAGTGGATCCACTAAGCTATGCTTAAAAATCAATAAGGAATCATCTAAAATGTATGACCATTTACCCATGTTGGCATACATGGTTTATGAGGACTTTGAGTTGTCTAAAAGCGTTCCCATATCGGTGCTCAATACTGCTCCCAATAATATAACTCATGATCATATGTTTAAAAATATTTCCTCATCCTCGTACTTTGAGATTATTACTCAAAAGATTCTCTTAAAAGAGATTATGCTCAAAACTCTTCATGAACTCATTTGGAAATAAAGGTTTCCTCTCGTGTTAAATGTAAAAGTACATACTCTTGGGAATACTTTATTCCCTTATAATAATTTTGAAAAATTAAACTCGACTCTCCTAATCCTCATACTCATTTACTCAAGTCTTTAAATAGATTATAAATAATTGTAAAAGACTTCTTAAAATAGTGTACATGCTAAATTATAGACGTGAATGACTCAATTCAAGGGTTTCAATAACAATATATAGAACTCAATACTCAGAACTCAATAATTCCAGAACTCAAGGACTCAATGATACTAGTCATCTCAAGAATACTCGACTCATATGGTTCATGCAGAATTATGGCATGAACAACTCAACTCGAGGACCTCCATGAATAACATATAGTAATCCCATAATTAGGAATATAGTTTCAAAAAGGATTAGGAACTCAATACTCAAGAACTCGAAACTCAATGATATTGTTCCTTTCAAGAATGCTCAATTCATAGAGTTCATGCGGAATTATGGACATGAACGACTCGACTCAAGGGAAATTCAAAGGAATTCTCGCCTTGACTCAAAGACTTTCTCAAAAGGGGACTCAAAGGGTTTCTCAAACTTTTACTCTTAATCTTTAATGTAATTTGAAAAGTGAAATTAAGAGACATGTTTAAGATATATGAAGGATCTCTCAATGATTTATGAAGGTTTAGATAGTTAGGATTAAGAAAGAAATGAAAGCTCTTCTCAAAGGAAGAAGTACGGATCGAAGAATGGATAAGAAGGTGGCCCTAATATTTCGGGCGCAGAGGTGGCTCGTCGCCCCAGGCCTCCAACTACTGGAGGTCAATTCTGGCACACTGTTAGCGCCCCATGCCAGCTCTTCTGGAGCATCTAGGGTGCGCCGCCCCAGCCTTTTTCCAAACAATCCGACAAATTTTCTTCTCAATTTTTGGGGCCTAATTCACCTAAAATCGATTTGATTCCATCCAAACATCCTTTGATTCATTAACTCAACACAAGTACATGAAAAAGTGTTCAAAATTCCTTAAGAATTACACTCATTCGCAAGATCCTCACCTCAAGAACTTAACAAGTCTCCATTATCAAGGAATGAAACTAAAATCTCTATAACTCCTCAAGAACTCGAAACATTCAACCTTAAGAATGAAATTACGGATAAAATTCACATGATTGATGTGTGGGTGAACGAACCAAACACTTTGAGACCTTACATACCTCAAAGAACTAGGTTCTTGGTGAAATCTTTGATTAACGCTTGGAACCTTGAACTTTTTCTCCTCTTGAATTTTCTCTCTAAAGCCCTAAACATTTTGGGGGTGAGTGAAACTAATTCTAATAAGTTTAGACCATTAATTGGGGTTAATTCATGCTTAGACTAAGTGGGGGTAAGGATAAGACCAAAATACCCCTCCTTAGTTCGGATGGAAAAGCCTTAACTAGAGAGGTTGCACTCAAACAAGCATATCTTTCTCATACAAACTCGAATTTTAGCACCAAATTTTGGTGACTCCATGTTTTTCTTTGGGGTCTTGGGGGTTTCGCTAAGGGTACTCCTCAAGGACCCCTAGGGTGGTCCTTGAGGTGTTGTACCTTGACGTTTGATCCCTAAACCCCTCAACCAAAGCTCGGGACAACATTTAACAACTCATAACCCAAAACTAACTAAAAACGATACTCGTCAAGCCCTAGTTCAACCTAAAAGATTTTAGGGTCGTTAGAAAATTGCAGTAGCTTACCTTGCTGGACAGAACTACCACTTGCTAAGACTTGGATTCTTCAAGGTAAAGGTTATCCTCCTCAACTTTTCCTAACTTATACCTTTCAATAGGTTGAACTCCATAATATTAAAGAACCCTAATGGTATTTAATGGTTGTTGTATAAAGCTAAGAGATAGAAGAGAGAAAGCTCTAGAAATAAGATTTTTGTCAAAGTAAAACATTGTTGGAAAAAGCTGATATCAATCCTTTTTAAAGAGACCTTCTTTGGCCTACTTCCTCACTAATTTTGGGCCATAATTTATCAAGTATGTGATCCACCTACTTGGACTTTTCACTTGGGTCTTTTTGGATATAAGAATATTGGGCCTTAGCTATCCATTTTCCCCTTATTCTTCTACTCAACTTGGGCAAGATTAATGCAAGTAGGTGGTAGTGTGCTTGGCCCAATTACATGGTCAAAATAATCTTAGTAGGTGATGGACCTACTTGGTCCTTTGCAATGGTCAATAAGTCCAAGTAGGTGATTCACCTATTTGTCACCTACTAGCTTAGTTAATTTAAGCAAGCAACTCACTTATTTTATTTCATTTTCTAAATCTTACTTCCTTTTTCTTTAACTTAACACTTCACCTTAAACATTAAGCTCAAATACGACCTTACTATCTCAAGTTTAAATGCTTTCTTCGGAGTTGACTTGGTGTATAAATGCTGAAACGTGAAAGGAAAATAAGACCTTTCGATCTATTTTAAACCAACACTACTCATCTAAGAAATATGGTCCCTCACCTATACCATAAGTCTATGTCAAGTGTCACATGAATAAAAGTAGCATATGGAGAATACAGGATGTTACATAGGCCCTGAATTTCTCAAAGGCACACACTACTGCAAGCAATTCCTCCTCAGTGACACTGTAGTTTCTTTGTGCTCCATTCAGCGTCTTGCTAGAATAGTAGATCGGATGAAAGATGTTATTTCACTTTTTCGCTAGCACAACTCCTAAGGCAATACCACTTCCATCACACATTACCTCAAATGGCTCCGACCAATCTAGACCAATGATCACTAGGCTGAGACAAGCTTGGCTTTCAAACAATAAAACGTTGTGGTGTATGCTTCATCAAAATTGAACTTCACCTCCTTTACTAGCAACTTACACGAAGGATATGCAGTTTTCAAAAGTCTTTGATGAAGCGCTAGTAGAAACCTACATGACCTAAGAAACTCTGAATCCCTTTTATATTGATAGGTGGGGGCATCCGTTAAATTACTTCAACTTTCACTCTATCCATCTCCAAACCTCTCTCGGACACCTTGTGACCTAGGACTATCCCCTCCTTGACCATGAAGTGGGATTTTTACCTGTTTAGCATCAGGTTTGCTTCTTCACACCTCTATAATGCCATGCTAAGATTGAACAAACAGTCATCAAAAGTGTCACCTACCACAGAGAAGTCATCCATGAACACTTTCAAAGTGTCCTCAACCATGTCCATAAAGATGGACATCGTACACCTCTGAAACGTTGTTGGTGCATTACATAATCCAAATGGCATGCTTGAACGCAAAAGTACCATAAAGACATGGGAAGGTGGTTTTCTCCTGGTCTTCTAGTGCAATTGATATCTCATTATAACTAGAGTAGCCATCTAAGAAACAGCACCAATCTTTACCTTCTAGCCTATCAAACATCTAGTCCGTGAAATGCAATGGGAAGTGGCCTTTCAAAGTCCACTTGTTAAACTTACAATAGTCCATGCACACCCGCCAACCTATGCCTAGCCTCTGTAGAATCAGATCATTCATTTTCAGTTGCTATAACAGTCATACCATCCTTTTTGGGCACACACTGCACTAGGCTAACCCAATGACTATCATAAATGGGGTACACAACCTTTGCATCCAAGAAATCGATGTTCTCTTTCTTTACCACCTCGTGCATTAGGGGTTCAGCTTTCACTCATGCTCTATACTTAGGTTGCAATCTTCCTCAAGCTGAACTTTATGAGTGCAGATACCCAGAGCTATCCCAATGATATCAGCAATGCTCCAGTGTCACGACCCAGGGGTACCCTCTAGATGTAACAAGACACATAGAACTCCGAAAGGCACCATGTAAGCCACCTAGTATATCATACCATAAGCATAGAACAATAAAGAGTAAAAACGCATTTCAAGTCCCAAAATATTCATAAAGGAAAGAGGAAGTCTAAACTTGTCTAAATTAGCCATCTATTACAATACTTGAATAAAATAGGGTCACAGCCCATATAATATATTCCAAAAAATAAATACAAGAATGAAACTACTAAGTGAAAATATCTGTCCTCCAATCATGAGGACTCATTAACAAGCTAGGAGAAATGAGCAATTCCAAGCTTTAGCAACAATGAGGACCATCTTGAGAACCGAACCCTACACTTGGGGAAATGTAGGAAAATATGGGTTAGTACAAAAATGCACTAAATATGATAGTCATGCATAAAAATCATGAAAACATGCTAAAAGGGACATTTTAGTTGAATGCATGCAATTTACTAAGTTAAGGCACCATTTGGAAGATAGTGAAAAAGCATAAGTCATAAGCATCTTCACTACATAGATCATCATATCATAAGAAGAAAATATCATAAATACCCTCAAAGCAGACTTGTGCAATGCATGAATAAGATCCCATAATCTCACCCATACTAAGTAAAGCTTCTTGATTAACCATAGTTCATAATTTGTACTCTTGTTCATACAATTATCATAATGGGGAATAAGCCTTAACCGACATAGACCATGTGATCTTACCATGCAATCCGGTGTCTACCCCACACCAAAAATGGGTTGTCGAACTTGCCTAAGGTAGAACCATACTCTTAGCTTAGGTGGATCCATTAGCTAAATACTTATGAGGACACATAGTTTATGGGATACAGAGATTGCTAATAGAAACCCGGACTCAACTAAGGTAGAAGGTTTCCATCTCATAAGATACATACTTTGGGAACCTGAACACAACTAAGGTAGAAGGAGCCCATTTGGAAAGCCGGACTCAACTAGTGTAAAAACTTTCATTGGGAAGCCAGACTAAACTATCGTACAAGCTTTCATTTCATATTCATATCCACTCGGTGCTAAGCATTAATTCCCATGGGTTACATATTAAGTCTTGACTTAAGTTCATATTCATAGAAGAATGTCTTGACACTCAATCCAACATAATTCATACTATAGCTCATAGATTCAATAGGTAAGAATAGCCTTTCAACCTTAGAATCATCATATTGTGAGAAAACTTTCACATCATATCATATTCATGCATAGGTGTGTATATGAGGATAACCTTTCAACAACACAACAACTAGATCATAATCATAATCACTTTACTCTCAAAGTTTCCTTAAAGCATATACATAAATCTCATAATCATGCATAATTCTCATACTTTTCCCTTCAAGGATCAAGGATCATATTCCATCAACACATCTAGAATTACTACATTAGACGTTGGATAATAACATGATTCAAATAACTCAACTATTACAATCATAATCTCATAATATCCTTCTTTCATCAATTCACCCACATCACAAGGTCATAAATTTGGGAATATGGGGATTTCATGGATTCTTGGGGAATTTCATCATAAAACCATAACAAATTATCGATTCAATCATAATAGAAAGTAATTAAATCATAAGAATCGTTTTTGAAAGGAATCCATGACTTGGAGTCAAATACTAGATTTTGGGGAATTTCTATCTTTGAAATTGAGTTTTGAAGGGACTCCATGGATGAATTCTATCCATGGATTAAGAGCTACCATACCTTAGCTATGAATCTCCAAAGAATTGTGTAGAAACCTTGCTCTTTCAAAACCTAGCTCCAACTTCCTTCCTCTTATTCCTTGAAGTTTTAGAGAGAGAATTTTTGGAGAGGATGAGTTCTTTTGGGATTTTAGAATAATGGCTTGGATGACTTAATTTGGTGACTTAAAAACCTTATATAGTTAGTCTAATTGAGTGTAAAATGACGTCACTTAATAATAATTAAAACCCGGGAATCCCCAAAATCCCCCTAACTGTAACTGCCAAAAAACCATTTCAGGCCTCACCCACGACCCTTACTGACTGACTATGGGTGGACCCACGGCCCGTGCTAGTGAAGCATGGGTCGAGGTTCTAAGGCTTGTTCGGCAGGCTGGACCTACGACCCCCTCACCAACGAGCTGTGGCCTGACCCACGATGTGTGGGTCCCCTTCGTGGGTCAATGCCCAGGCAGTTTCTAAGGGTTCTTCTCAAGCACCGATGGTTGGTCCTTGGGGGTTGTACTTGACGTTCTAACATGAAGCCCTATATTTTTAGGTACGAGGAGGGACATTTACAACTCTAACACTCATGTTAAACTCTAGTTTAGCCTACTAGGTTCCGAAGTGTTACAATATCTCCCCCTTAAGAACATTCATCCTCAAATGACGATCTAGACACCTTGCAACATTACATACTCAAAACTAGCAGCCCATCATACATAAAACATCTAAATAATGCACAATTCAAAAGAGGAAACAGTAACCCCAACTCAAACATAATCAATGCAACACAATGAAGTAGGAACTACATCTAACATCCCATCATTCATGAACTTCAACATTTCTCATATTCATAGGAGGAACTACCTTCTCAAACTAAAAGCATGCTCAACACAATATCATGGAGCCAATATGCAATTACTCTCAAAAGCATACTAAATCATGTTCATCAACTCATCTCATGAAGTCAAATAGGAAACTTATACTAAATGCACAACCACATGAGGAACACAAATCATGAAAAACTTACTTTCTTAGTAAACATGAATTTCATCAACAACATGCATAACATAAGGAAATTATGGGAAAACACACATAACACACATGACTCCCAAAACACTAAAACTAAAGAGGAACTATTTACCTGAAGCTTGAATAGGAGTAGAAGGAAAGAGATGAGGATATCGGGACTTCATATCGGCCTCGGCCTCCCAAGTAGTACCCTTAACTAAATGATATCTCCATAAAACCTTCACAGAAGTTATTTCCTTATTTCTCAATATCTTGACTTGTCGGTCTAGGCTCTCTACCAGAATCTCTTCCTATAAAATACTTTCGTCAACTCCAAACCCTTCTAGGGGAATAATTGATGTTGGATCTCCAATACACTTCTTAAGTATAGAAATATGAAACACCGGATGAACCGGGGTCAACTCATTTGGAAAATCCAAGTCATAGGCAACCTTCCCAATACGTTTCAAAATTAGGTATGGGCCTACATACCGTGGACTAAGTTTTCCTTTCTTGCAAAATCTCATCACACCCTTTATGGGTGAAATTTTCAAATAGACCCAATCATTAACTTCAAATTCTATATCCCTTCTTCTCATATCAGATTAAGATTTTTATCTACTTTGAGCCGTTCTCAACCTCTCTCTAATGATCCAAACTTTATCAATAGATTCATAAACCAATTCGGGACCAATAAGAGCAATTTCACCTACCTCAAACCAAAAAACCATAGACCAACATCTCCTACCATACAAGGCTTCAAAGCGAGCCACACCGATAATTTAGTGATAACTATTATTGTAGGCAAACTCTATTAATGGCAAGTGGTCATACCAATTACCCTTGAAATCTATAACACATTCCCTTAACATATTTTCCAATGTTTGGATGATACGCTCCGCTTGCCCATCGATTTCGGGATGAAAAGCCATGCTAAGCTTAACCCTAGTACCAAGCCCTTTTTGGAATAACTTTCAAAAGTGTGAAGTAAATTGAGTACCCCAATCCAAAATAATAGATAAAGGGACCCATGCAACTTCACTATCTCTCTTATATACAACTTGGCATAGCCTTTTGCCGAATGAGAAACCTTGACGGCAATAAAGTGGGCTGATTTTGTCATCCGATCTATATTGACCCAAATAGAATCATGTTGCCTTTGGGTGCGAGGCAAACCCACAATAAAATCCATATTCACATCTTCCCACTTCCAAGAGGGACTACTTGTATATTGGGACAAGCCTCCCGACCTTTGATGCTCAACATTAACTTGTTGATAATTAGGACATTAGGCTACAAATCCTACGATATCTTTCTTCATAGCATTCCACCAATAGACTTCCCGTAGATCACGGTACATATTGGTGGCTCCCGGATGAATAGAATACCAAGAACTATAAGCTCTCTCTAGAATTTTTTCCCTCAAACCTTCAATATCCGAAACACTTAACCGACCTTGGTACCTAAGCACCCCATCTCCCCCTTCGGAGAAGGCCTCAACGGACTTCATGAGTACCGACTGTTTCAACTCAACTAATATAGGATCAAGGTCTTGTTTAGACTTCACACCCATCACAAAGGATGATTTGGAACCATTATGGACCATGACGCCACCCTTGGTGGAATCCACTAGTTAAACACCTAGACGAGCCAACCTATACAAATCACGAACCAATTCTTTCTTTTCATCCTCTACATGAGCCATACTACCCATGGACAATCTACTTAGTGCATCCGCTACCATATTAGCTTTGCCGGGGTGATAAAGGACGCTTATGTCATAATCCTTTAATAATTCTAACCACCTTCGTTGACGAAGATTCAAGCCCTTTATACGAAACACATATTGTAGACTCTCGTGATCGGTGAAAACATCCACATGGACCCCATACAAATAATGCCTCCATATTTACAAGGCAAACACTACTGCCGCTAATTGAAGATCATGGGTTGGATAATTCTTATCATGGACTTTAAGTTACTTTGAAGAATAGGCAATAACTTTACAGTATTGCATGAGGAAACATCTGAACCCCACTCTAAAGGCGTCACAATATACCACAAAACCATTTGTTCCTTCCAGTAAGGTCAACAATGGAGCGGACGTAAGCCCATCATTCAACTCCTATAAGCTTTTCTCGCAAGCCTCTGACCACTCAAACTTAGCCTTCTTTTGAGTCAAAGTCATCAATGGAGAAGTAATAGAGGAAAACCCCTCAATGAACCTCCTATTGTAATCGGCCAAACCCAAAAAGCTTCTAATGTCGGAAGGAGTTAGAGGTCTAGACCAACTCTTGACCACATCCGTCTTCAGGATCTACCTCAATACCCTTGCTTGACACAATATGACCAAGGAAAGTTATGGACGCTAACCAAAATTCACACTTGCTAAACATTGCAAAAGTTGTTGGTCCTTAAAAACTTGCAACACAATTCTCAAATGGTACATATGTTCATTCTCACTCTTTGAATAGATCAAGATATCATCGATAAACACAATCACAAACATGTATAGGTATAGCCTAAACGCTTTATTCATCAAGTCCATAAATGCCACTGGAGCATTTTTCAACCCAAATGACATAATCACAAATTCATAGTGACCATACCGGGCTATAAAGACTGTCTTGGGAATATCAACCCCTCTCACCCTAAATTGGTGATAACCTGAACGAAGATCAATCTTTAGAGAAATAGCTAGCCCCTTGAAGTTGGTCAAACAAGTCATTTATCCTTGGGAGAGGATACTTATTCTTGATGGTCACTTTATTCTATTTACGATAACCGATGCACATACTAAGAGACCCATAGTTATTTCTAACAAATAACACCGGAGCACCCCATGGCGAGATACTCCATCGGATGAAGCCCTTATCTAACAAATATTTTAGTTGCTCTTTCAACTCGTCCGGAGCCATTCTATAAAGTGGAATGGAGATAGGTTGCGTATCCGGAAGAAGGTCAATACCAAAATCTATTTCCCACTCGGGAGGAATACCGGGTAAATCATTGGGGAAAACTTCTAGGAACTCATTCACTATCGGAACCGACTCTAGGGAAAGGGTTTCGGATTCAACATCCCTTACTCTAACAATATGGTAAATACACCCTTTGGAGATCATCTTACTAGCTTTAAGGCAAGAGACAAATTGACCTATAGGCATAGAATTTCCGCCCTTCCACTCTAAGATAGGCTCATTTGGAAATTGGAACCTAATCACCTGAGTCCTATAATCGACAAAGGCATAACATGAATGCAACCAATCCATACCCAAAATCACATCGAAGTCTAACATGTTTAACTCCACCAATTCCACCAAAGTAACCCTATGGGACAAGGAAATGGGACAACTTCTATAAACCCTCCTAGCCACCACAGAATCACCAACCAGGGTAGAGACCGAAAAAAGGTTTTACTAACACTTCGGGGAGTATTTTCAAACTTCATGGCCACAAAAGGTGTCACAAAGGACAAAGTAGCACCAGGATCTAACAAGGCATATACATCAATAGAAAAGAGTTTTAACATACCGATCACCACAACCGGGGAGCTCTCTTGGTCACCTCTAGATTGAAGAGCATAAAAGCGGTTTTGCTTTTTGGTATTGGAGTTTGAATCGCTTGGAGGAGCTTGTTTATCTTCCCTTCCCTTAACCTTGAGCATCAGACAATCTCTCATCTTGTGGCCAATCTTTCCACAACTAAAACACCCATCGGTGCCAACTAGGCACTTACCATCATGTTTTCTTCCACATTTTGCACAATTAGGCCTATCTACATAAGAGCCACCACTATTTCCTCCTTGAGGTTTAGGGTTGGAAACCCTATCCTTTTTTACCCTTGGAGCACTAGAGGAGTCTTGGTTGAAAAACCATTGTCTAAACCTTGGTCGACCTTGTCCATCGGACCTAGCATTGGAGATGTTCCCATCACCAGTTCTTGCTCTTTTCACCTTCCTATTCTTTTCCTTGAGTTTTGACTCCTCAATTTTTTGAGCGTACATCATAAGCCTTGAGATATCCATGTCATAATGGAGCATTGCCGCACAAAACACTTTTTCAACCAAGTCGGACACACCCTTCCAAAACCTACTCATCTTATTCCTCGAATTTGCCACCATATTTGGAGCATACTTGGACAATTGAGTGAATTGTAGGGCATACTCTTTCACGCTCATACTTCCTTGAAGAAGGTTAATGAACTCTTCCACCTTAGCTTCCCTCAACTCTCGGGGAAAGAATCTATCAAGGAATGCCAATTTGAACAATTTCCATCTTACCGGGCCCTCTCCTATGGGTCTTCCACACTTCCACTGATCATACAATACTTGAGAAACATCTTTTAGTTGGTAGTCGGCTAACTTCTACTTCTCCTCCGAAGACACTCCCATAATAGCAAGAACTTTATAAACTTCATCGATAAACCTTTGAGGATCCTCTTCCACTTTAGAGTCATGAAATTTGGGAGGGTTCCAAAATCCCTAACCCCTAAAGAAGCTGAATTCACATTAGGATTCACCGAAGCTACAACTTCTCTATTGGCTTGAGCCTTCATGACTTTAGCCAATATTTGGATAGTAGACCTCAACTCTGAATGGGTCACATTTTAAACCAAAGGATCAAACGGAGCTTGGTTAGCTTGAGGAGTAACTCCTTGATTCACATTCCCTCTTTCATCCTTCTAACATTAGCCCTTCATGTATTCATATCCTGAAGACACAAGAGAAGGATTAGGAGAGGGACTTTATAAGTTAAACTCTAAGGCACGACTTAAAAGTATTGAAATAATTGTAGTTTCTTAATCAACTTGTAGCCTCTCATTCCTAAATGTGGAACGCTTCACACTTATTACCAAAACTCTACTAGTCGCGGCTTATGAGACATCATCGTAGAATAATTCTAACCATTGTGTTCAGATTACCAAGTTTGTAACGACCCAAGGGTACCCCCTAGATGTAACAAGGCACATAGAACCCCGAAAGGCACCATGTAAGCCACCTAGCATATCATAATATAAACATAGAACAATAAAGAGTAAAAACGCATTTCAAGTCCCAAAATTTTCATAAAGGAAAGCGGTAGTCTATACTTGTGTCAATTTTCCATCTATTACAATACTTCAATCAAAAAGGGTCACAGCCCATACAACATAATCCAAAAAATAAATACATGAATGAAACTACTAAGTGAAAACATCCGTCCTCGAATCATGAGGACTCACCAACAAGCTAGGAGAAATGAGCAATTCCAAGCTTTAGCTACAATGAGGACCACCTTGAGAACCGGACCCTACACTTGGGGAAAATGTACGAAAACATGGGATAGTACAAATATGCACTAAGTATGATAGCCATGAATAAAAATCATGAATACATGCTAAAAGGGACATTTTAGTTGAATGCATGCAATTTACTAAGTTAAAGCATCATTTTGAAGATAGTGGAAAATCATAAGTCATAAGCATCTTCCTTACATAGATCATCATATCATAAGAAGGACATATCATAAATAGCCTCAAAACATACTTGTGCAATGCATGAATAAGATCCCATAATCTCACCCATATTAAGTAAAGCTTCTTGAGTAACCATAGTTCATAATTCGTACTCTTGTTCATACTATTATCATAATGGGGAATAAGCCTTAACCGACATAGACCATGTGAGCTTACCAAGGAATCCAATGTCTTCCCCACACTAAAAAGGTGTTGTCCTACTTGTTTAAGGTAGAGCCATACTCTTAGCTTAGGTGGATCCACTAGCTAAATACCTATGAGGGAACACAGTTTATGGGATAAGGAGATTGATACTACAAAATCAGACTAAACTAAGTTATAAGGTTTCCATCTCATGAGATACATACTTTGGGAACGCCGACTCAACTAAGGTAGAAGGAACCCATTAGGAAAGGCAGACTCAAATAGTGTAAAAGCTTTCATTGGGAGGCCAGACTCAACTATCTTACAAGCTTCCATCTCATATTCATATCCACTCGGTGCTAAGCATTAATTCCTATAGATTACATATTAAGTCTTGACTTAAGTTCATATTCATGGAAGAATGTCTTGATACTCAATCCAATATAATTCATACTATAGCTCATAGATTCAATAGGTGAGAATAACCTTTCAACCTTAGAATCATCATATTGTGAGAAAACCTTTCACATCATAACATATTCATACATAGGTGTGTATAGGAGGATAACCTTTAAACAACACATTGACTAGATCATAATCATAATCACTTTACTCTCAAAGTGTTCTTAAAGTATATACATAAATCGCATAATCATGCATCATTCTCATACTTTGCCCTTCAAGAATCAAGGATCATATTACATCAACATATCTAGAATTACTACATTAGACATGGATAATAACATGATTCAAATAACTCAACTACTACAACCATAATCTCATAATATCTTTCTTTCATCAATTCACCCACATCACAAGGTCATAAATTTGGGAATATAGGGATTTCATGGATTCTTGGGGAATTTTTTTATAAAACCATAACAAATCATCAATTCAATCATATTAGAAAGTAATTAAATCATTAGAATCATTTTTTAAAGGAATACATGACTTGGAGTCAAACACTAGCTTTTGGGGAATTTCTATATTTGAAATTGAGTTTAATCCATCCATGGATGAAGAGCTACCATACCTTAGCTATGAATCTCCAAAGAATTGAGTAGAAACCTTGCTCATTCAAACCCTAGCTCCAATTTCATGCTTCTTCTTCCTTGAGGTTTTAGAGAGAGAGTTTTTGTAGAGGATGAGTTCTTTCGGGATGTTAGAATAATGGTTTGGATGACTTAATATGGTGACTTGAAAACGTTATATAGTTAGCCTAATTTTGGGTAAAACGACGTCACTTAATATTAATTAAAATTGGGAATGTGATGAGTCCGAAATTTGGACTCATTTAGGGCATTATTTGTATAGATTTAGTATCCTCAAATGCTTATTGTGTGTCAATAACTGATGTAAAACCCTTGATTTTGAGGTATATGGATTGAGGAACAAAGCAAGGACATTAATTTGCAAAAAGGAACAAAACAGGCTGAAAGAATGAAGAAAGGCAGGCCTGGTGATCGACAACTCCACTTGGCGAGTCCCCGAATGGCTACTTGACTGTCTAAAGTTCCAGTGTGCCAAGCCCTGAAGGAAAGAAGCAACTTAGAGAGAGGAAGGAGCAGTCGGCGGATCGCCGAGTGGTTCCGCGATGCAGAGTTAGATCGCCCAAAAATACAGACCTTGAGGTTGTTGAATGCCAAGGCAGAAGGGCGATGGAAATGACCAAAGGGCGGCTCCCCAAGTGGTTCGGCGAGCCCGACTTACTTCGCCGAGTGACTCTTCGCAACACATTTTTGGCGACTATAAATATATTTTTGAACATTTAGTTTAGTATCAATTCTAATCTAATATCATAATATCTTAGTCTAATATTAAGTTTTGAACTGTGAGACAAGTTTTCTCTAGTTTTCCTTTAACTTTGAAGAATTGAAGTTTTTCACTTTTGAGAAATTGAAAGTGGGTCTTTGAGATTCTTCGAATTGGAACTTTGTAAAGACAAAATCAATCTTACCCAGTAGATGGAAACTCAATTTGGTATTGATTTTTATCTTTTTATAATGTCTAGCTAAAACCCCAATTCTTGGGGTGTGATTATGGGCTGATTTAGTTTATGGGTATTGCTAATTGTTAGTTTAAATGCTATTTAGAAGTGAGTTCAATCATTAATTGTGGTTTAATTTAAGAATTGTAGTTGCAAATGCAGTTCTACCCTTGTGTTTTTGGCTTGCTCGAGAGAGAGGTTTTAAAACTAAGATTATTGATTGATGGTCTGTGGGTATTGGGTTGTCATGGGGTCAGATCGAGAAAGTGAATCCTAAACCTAATTCCACACATTCAGCTCGAGAGAGTGAATAGCATAAGGTGTGGGTTGTTTTTAGTTTGCATTCTTGTTGATGTTCGAGAGAAATCAACTTGATTCGAGGTAAATTGTTTGAGAGAAAGTTTACCTCCTCTATAGTCTAGATTACTCACTAATATCTAGTTGTTTTCTAATAGTTGCAACTACCCATTTGTCTATATAAGCCTATAATTGAATGACATCCCAAGAACCCGTCTCATTATTGTTATTTCGTATTGTTACCACTATTTGTAGTTGATCATTTCAAACCAAACCCCCCCCCCCAATTTGATATTCGTGTCACTCCCTGATTTGAATAATGTCTTTATTCGATAATTTGTATTCCTATGATTGATTTGACCATGTTCACACTTTCCTATTGAATCTTAAACACGTACCGCTTTCTGTGGGATTCGACCACAACTCATTTAGTTGGGTTTTATACTGACTAGTGATCGTTGACACTTAGAATTGGATTAAGTGTCCTTGAAACGTTAATCAGAATGTCCAAAATGCCCCCTAAGTGTAACTGCCAAAAAGCAGGTTTAGGCCTCACCCACGACTCTCACTGACGGACCGTGGGTGGACCCACGGCCAATGTTGGTGAAATGTGGGTCGAGGTTCTAAGGCTTGTTCAGCAGGTTGGACCTATGGCCCCTTCACCCATGAGGCATGGGTCCCCTCTGTGGGTTGCTGCATATGCAACTTCTAAGGGTTCTCCTCAAGGACCCATGGTTGGTCCTTAGGGGTCGTACCTTGACGTTCTAACATGAAACCCTATATTTTTAGGTATGGGGAGGTACGTTTATTACTCTAGCCCTCATGTTAAGCTCTAGTTTAGCCTACTAGTTTCCAGAGTGTTATATACAACCAATTGCCTTCTTGAACCTCTTTAATACCATCACTACTGCTTGCACCTGTTCATCATCAAGATCTGCACCCAAAATAACTAGCAGAGTTTTATTTGTACCTAAAAAGACATACCTCAAGTGGCTAGGCAATTGTTCAACTTAAGCACCAGCGGTTCTTCAATAGGTGGTTTTATCGGAGGACTTGGCATGTTCTTCAAGTACAAATCTAACTTCTTGTAGGATATGAATGTGACCCCATATCTTGCAGGGCATTCAGAGTTTCTACATAATCATAAAAAAATTATTCGTCAGAATTCATTATCATTGCTGCCATTGTCTCTACAAAGAATCTCTTCAATTGGTGCTTCCATGTCACCCTCATCAATAATATTGATTGCAGACACCACACTGATATCATGTGATTGCTTCATATACTTGCATATCTTGAACTTTACCTCTTCATTGTTGAGTCGATATTTCAACTCCCCGCTCTCAACATCAACTAGCTCGACCTGTTGCCATAAATGGTCTTCCAAAAATTATAGGAACCTCAAAATCTACTTCGAAATCCAGGATCAGAAAGTCAACAGGGAAAATAAAACTTTCCACTTTCACAAGTACATCACATAAAATACCCACAAGTCGCTTCACTGATCTATCCGACATCATCAACCTAATCACAGAAGGTTTTGGAATCCCCAAGTCTAGTTACTTGTATATAGACAATGGCATCAGATTATTGCTCGCCCCCATATCACATAGAGCATTGGCGAACTCGAAAGCTCCAATAGGGTATGGTATAGTGAATACACTTTTGTCCTCTTTCTTTTGAACCAAGGACCTTGTATCAATAGCGCTATAATGATGAATGTTGTCGACTGGTTCAGAACTTGCAGCTATCTTCTTTGTGACTAAGTCCTTCATGAACATAGCATAACCATAAATTTTCTCCAAAGCTTCTACCAACAGAATGTTCACTAACAGTTGCTGAATCATGGATATGAACTTTGCAAATATTCTATCTTCGGTATTCTTTTTGAGCCTTTGAGGAAATGGAGAAGGAGGTATAGGTATTGGTTGTAGAGGTAAGGTTACCTCTACTGCATCTCCTTTCATCTTCAATGACATCTCAGTCCGTCTAACTACCTCTACATCATCCATAATTTCAGCATCACATTCTGCTTCCTCTTCTCTTTTTGTGCTCTGTTCCTACTCAATACTTGCAGGTTTTTGTTTAGGAGGGGCTTACCACCTCTAGTAGTAATCACCATGCAATGCCTATCCTTCTTATGGTTTTGAAAAGTATCACTAGGTAGTGATCCATTCTTTCTCGGATTTAATGAGGTTGATAATTGCCCCAACTGATTGCTTGATGGAAGTTGTATGTGAGTCCACCAGCTGAATCATGCTGGAAAAATCACTTCTCATCTCTTTGGCACATGCATTAATAGATTCAACCTTTTGAAAAACCTTAGCTAGCGTATCTTCCGGATCCACTGGAACTACTACATCCGGATCCCTTACTTCTGGTTTTTTGGCATGCATGACTGAACTCTCTTGTCAAAGACATAGAAAAATAACCAGACGTAAAATTATGAAATATAACTACAATGAGAATAATTGCTAGTAAAGTATTTCTGAGAAACTCCCCGGCAATGGCACCAAAATTTGATACGTTCAAACTTACACTTCAATTAAGAAGGATCAATGGTCGATGTCAATTTATAGAACTCAACTGAGTTGAGGTCGATCCCACAGAGAATTTGCCTACAAAAATAGCTTTACTGACACTCTTATTCAATTGTTGTTATTATTTCCAAAAGAAAGCATTTGTGGAAAGTAAATATGGGGTTGGTTGGTATTTTAAGTAACTAATATTTAATTTAATGTTCAGTCTAATGGGAATACCAATCGTTATAACTTCGAGATTTTAGTAGTTGATTAATGAGACTAGGACTTTGTTCCCCATGACTTTCGCTTAGTATTTAACCATATACTTGTAATGGTCTGTTGTTCGCATCACATGTTCCTAGACAGTTAAATGCACCTAAATTCTTCTTAGCTCTAATAGATGAATTTCATTTTTTTCTTCTCGGTCTTAGAATGTTTTCAAGCTTACCTTTGTAATTGTTTGTTATTGAAATTCGCTTCTCTCAAATTTGAATTTTTACTACAAACAGATAGGATTCGATTTCACGTATTCCTAGTTACCACTTTTCTCTCGAACAAGTGGTAAATACAGGGAGGTTCTAATGTGTGCACTCATTAGAGAGAAATTACAATGAAAGCGAGAATCACATGCACACCTAACAATCACCCTTTACTCATATTCCAAATTTAATATTAAATTTTTGTCATGGTTCCCGCAACCCTAGTAGTGGTGTTTAGCCACTCATAGTTTCAAAACAAAAAGCAGTAATCATTATTTAAACCATAAAGAAAAGTAACTTACAATAATTGCAAACCAACAAAGAATCTTGATTATCAAACACTTGATCACAATCACAAAGTTTTAGTTCACAATATTCGATAAAAACAAAATTCAAAATATAGAAAGTATCGCGTCGTTCATCAGATAAAAAAAAGTTCTAAAAAATAAAACCTAATAAATTTAAAATAGTTTGTAAAGATCAGTCGTACTCGAAGTAGGATTCACCAGGATGCCCCAAGCTCGTCATGTACTAGACAGCCCATGAAGACCATCGTTGTCCCACACTTAGGCGAAATGGACTTGCAGCTAGAAGGCTCGTCAGATGCTAGATGGCTTGTTTAGTCCTCCGTGAACCTATGTTCAACTTTGACTCCTCACTGGATTTCCTAACTCCTGTTAATGAGCAACAGCATGGCTCATGAACTTCACCACGGCTCAGGTAGACTCACTTGGACTTCAGTCAACACTTGATCTTCACAACCTTTCCACCACACCCCCCCCCCTCTCTCTCTCACACACGGGCCTTCAGATGACCCATCAACTGGTTCACAACCCGTCTAAGGCTCCATAGACTTCACTTGAACTTGGTCTTTTCTTAAGCTTTCACTACCTCAGCTTCACGAGCCACTAGGCGGCTCGTCATCATGACCACGTCCCGTCTGGGGCTCCGTTGTGTTGTTTCAGTTAAGTTCTTCTCTATTTCCTTATCTTTTGCATCCAAATGTTTTACATGCTCAAGTATCAACAAATGCATCATATCCACATAACCATACTCAAGTTCTCGCATTAATAATTTGTTTTGAGCGTCAAATGTGCCATGATTTTATGGCATGATAAACAAATTGTCATTCTTGCTTTTGAACCAGGCCAACCAGTATTACTTTTCAATTTTAGACTAAAGTTGTTCCCCAGAAAAACAAGGGCTAAGTGGAGTGGACCATTGAAAGTGGTGAGGATAACACAACTTGGTGCTATGGATCTAAAGAATAAAGACAAGAGCTCTTCCATTTTAGTAAATGGACAGCACATTTAGCATTACTTTGGAAATGATGCGAACCGAGATAGAGAAGCCCTCGAGTTAAATGTTGAATGATCTACAAGTAGTGTCGAGCCGAGATGTTAAACCAGGTGCTACACGGGAGGTAATTTTATGTTAATTTCAATTATAGATAGATGTTTTTACTTTTACATTGTAATTTTTGTTCTTAGGCTTTATTTTAATTTTAAGTTGATTGTAATAGTTTGGAACTATATTAAAAAATAAATTATTAAATTCAAAAGGAAGTGTCATGCCACAACCAATACTAATGTGATGGGTGGGAGGCAACCTACCATTGCTCTAATGAAGTTTGGTTGATGTGCATAAAAAGTTGAAGGTGATACATACCACGAATGATGGTTTGTTGTCACGACCCAGGGGTACCCCCTAGATTTAACATGGCGTATAGAACCCCGAAGGACCCCATACAAATCACTTAGCTTTCATAATATAAGAAATAGAACAATAAGAGTAAAACAATAGTCCAAGTCCAATAGTTTTATAAAAGAATAGCGGAAATCTAAAACACTTGTCTCAATATAGCCATCTAGTACAATAGAATGAAATTGGGCCAAGCCCATACAACATGTCCAAAAGAGAAATACATGAAAGAAAATGAAATAATGAACATCTGTCTTCGAAGCATGAGGACTCACCAAAGCTTGGAAATCTTGATATCAACCACTAGCCACGAAACTAAGAAACCTGACTATCAGACCTTACATTTGGGGAAATATAGGCAAGAGTATGCGTTAGTACAAAACAATGTACCAAGTATGATAGTTATGCCTAAAACATTTAAATCATGCTAAAAAAGAACATTTCATTTCATGACATGCAATTGACCAAGATAAAACATGATATAAGAGAGTTTGAAAACATAAGTCATAAAACCATGGTCAATGAAAGCTAACATCATTTAATGCCTTTGAACACGTATAAGATACTTCTTGAGTCGCCTTAGTTCATTATTAATGTGGGGATTAGCCTTAACCGACATAGAGACCGTGTGAGCTATAACATGATCCCTCGGTGTCTCCCACACCGAAAAGGGTTGTCCTACTTGCCAAGGTAAGGACCATAAATTTGAGCTAAAGTGGATCTACTAGCTAATGTCTATCTAGACAATCATCCTATGGGGGCACATAGGTAAGGGATAAGAGATTGCTACTAGAAACCTGGCCTCTACTAACGGGAGGGCTTCCATCTCAATATCCTCTCGGTGCTAAGCATAAATCCCATGGAATAGTCATTTCTTCTTGTTCTTATTATCAATGGAAAGGCACGTTATCTTGCCAATCCAAGCTAAGTCATTATCCATGGAAGGGTATCTTTCAATAACCAATCCAAGCTAGGTTCATTAGGATAGCTCTTAATCTTCAATTTAATTAGGTGAGAAAGCCTTTCACATCTTACTTTGTGTGTTTATGAGAATGTCCTTTCAATAACACAAAACAACATCATTGATACTTTACTCTCAAAACATCCTTAAAACATTTGCATAGATTTCCTAAGACAATGTATAAATCCATAATTTACCTTACAAGGCTCAAAACCCACTTCCAATCATTAACATTTAGAAAACATGGGTTAGATATGGATTTCATCATAAATTCATGTAAAGCTAGCAATACATTCTTAATTTCATAAAACTCTTCCTTTACAATCAAAATCCCACATCATATGATTCATAACTTGAAAACATGTGGATTACATGGGTTCATAGGGGAAATCATCATAAAATCATAGTACTTCAGCAATTCATGCATAACAGATCATAATTAAATCATTTAAATCAATAATGAAAAAGAACCCATGACAATTGAAGAAAACCCTAACTCAATTGGGGAATTCTAACTTTGAAATAAAGGAATTTGGGAACTCCATGAATGGAAGGAATCCATGGATGAAAACTATCATACCTTAAAGCCAAAAGCTTATCTTCAATTGTGAGCATGGAGGCTTTCTTTGAAACCCTAGGTTGAACCCTTTTTCTTTCTTCAAGTTTCTAGAGAGAGAAATATTTTGGAGAGGATAATTGATCTTCTTTCATGAATTTGGAAGAATGACTTGAATGGGTTTCTTTTGGGGATCAAAAACACTTATATAGGGGTCTTACTAAAGGGTAAAATGATGTAGTATAGGAGTTCATTAATCAGGAAAAGACTCAACTACCCATGAAATAACTGCCAAACCATTACCAATGGCCTGGTCGACGGAGCGTGGACTGACCCACGACCCGTCCTGGTGGACCGTCGACTGGGTTAGAGACCTGATTTTTGGGCCATCAAACCACGGGCCCTAACGAAGGACCGTGGTCTGACCAACGTTCCATTGGTCAAGCTGTGGTTCTGGCCTTCTTGGTCTGTTTTGGGGAGCCCATCCACAGATCACACCAACGATATGTGGTGCCATCCACGGGCCGTGGCTGGCCCTCGTGGGTTGGCATCTAAAGCTCACTAAGAGTGTTATTTACCCTATTTCGTATCTGGGGTGTTACAATATCTCCCCCTTGGTATCATTCATTCCCGAATGAGATTTAAGTTAGTACGAAAAGAGTAGGAGAGAACCTAACAACCCAACCTACAATGTCACTTCCTCTAAATGCATGCAACCAAGGAGAAACTATCATCTCCAAGCTAAGACGTTCTCAAAACATCATAAGAGGGGTTTTAGAATCAAATCTTTCAATTGATGATTGTAGTTATTGGGTTGATATGGGTTTAGCTCGAAAGATTAAATCATAACCTCAATTCTACCTATCTATCTCTAGATAGTAGATGAATTAAGGTGTGGGATGTTCTTATTTGCTAAGTGTGTTGATGTTCGAAAGAAATCACTTGAATCGTGATAGTTGTTCGAGAGAAAACTATCTCACATATAGTCTAGCCTACCCACTGATATTTAGCTACCTATTAGTAGTTTCAATTACCTATATAGTGAAATTTGCCTAAAATCGATCACATCCCGAGAATCCCTCTTTATATTGTTATTTCCTTAGTGTTTGATTGTGTTGTAGCTGATAATTGCAAATCAAAACCCCTCATCTGACATCCGTTGTCACACCTTTAGATTTGTGTGTATGTTTTCGATAATTTCTATTCTTAAAACTGAATAGACCACATTTGTACTTCATAATTGAGTTTAAAAACCTACCGTTCTCTGTGGGTTCGACCCCAACCTTTTGTTGGGTTTTATACTAGTTAATGATCGTTTACACCTAGATGGGTTTTATGCAACATCGATGATATAAATGTTGTATTTGAGCGTGCTACCGACTTCATGCATGACTACTAAGGTATGATCACGACAAAGACTTTGGATGACCTCAGAGGTTGGATGGTGCCTCTTCTTTCAGACATCACCCCGAGGTGGATTGAGGCAGGAGTGCCGATAGAGAAAAAGGATCTTAATATGGCAGCTAGATATTGGTTTGGGTTTATCAGCAGCACGATCATGCTGTCCCAGAACAAGTCTATCCTCTTCCACCCGAAGGTGGCCTGTCTTGGGTATATTATTACTAGGAAGAGGCTCAATTTAGGTTTAATTATTGAGCAGGAGATGGCCCATGAGGGACAAGCAGCACCAGACGTCTTTCCCATATCTGATGTTGATCACCGTGTTGTGTCAACGTGCCAGAGTTCCACGAGATGAGAAGAGGGATGTCGATATTACATCCACATTTTCTACCGACATCTGGCGTATAGAGGTTGAGTACGTGCGGAACGATGCTAACAGGAGGAGAGAAGCTCCGGTGGACATATCCCCGAAGGTTGACATTGATATGATACATGCAGAGACGAGCATGCCTACTCCGGCCACTAGGCATCCATGTATTACTAGCTCCACTCCTTCTAATACTCCAGGCACTTCTGTTGCGCCTCCTCCCCTTAGATCTGCAGTTGCTACTTCTGCATGCCGACCCTCAATCCCAGGCCATGCTCTACAAGATGGGCCATTTAGCCCAGTTTGTGAATGTGCGTGACTCCCGGGTATAGGCCGCTATTACTGGGATGATCAAGAGGGCCATTTATGTTGCTTAGACACCCCTCCGAGCTGAGATCTATCGCGACTCGAGTCTAGACCCCGGATGCGACATGATGTATAAGACTCCAAAGAGCCTCATACAAGCCTCATAGCATTCATAACATTCGATATATATAAATAGAAAACTTATTTAAATTCAAACAATCAAAAACTTCATTTAAAAACATAGTGGAAGTCTATAGTCTCACATGGCCATTTAAACAATGTCTTGAAAACTAAAGTAGGGTCACGACCCATGACAATTGAAAAGTCTAACAATAGTCTTCTACATGAAAGAAAGAAACATCTAAACACTTGTCCTCGATCTATGAGGATATACCACTTAGCCTTGGAGGAATCTCAATCCAAGCCCTTGATATAGAGTGAAGCAACTCACTTTCCGGAACCTACACTTGTATTAAAATAAGAGAAATATGGGTTAGCACACAAAAATGTACTAAGTTTGATGACCATGCAAAAATAAGCTTTAAAAGGGACATTTTGGTTGGAAACCATGCATTATGCCACTTTTTAGAAATATCAAGTACATTAGCATAAAAGACATAAAATACAAGTATATCATCATATTAGAACATAATCAACATATAAGACATTTCATTACCTTGAACTTCCACCTCAAGTAACCCCAAGCCATACCATGTGCAACCTATGGATAGCGTCTCATACCACCATCCACACTAGGTACCACATCAAGGCCACCAAAAGTGAAATTACCATTCATCCTTTCCATCCTTACACAATACTCATACATAAGAGACATAAACATTTCATAAGTCATGACAGGGAGAATAACTCATAATACAACCCAAGTATAACATGCATCACCACGTTAGACATTTAAGTCGATATTCTTCATTAGCTTCATTTAAGAGTACTTTCATACAATAGTCATTAAGACATTAGAGAACTCACTAAAGCCCTATCGAAGCCTACTTGTGCAATGCATGGATGGCATCTCACACAACCACCCATACTTCATAGAACTTCTCAAGAAAACATAGTGCACATCTCACATGATGGGAATAGGCATTAACCGACATAGACCATGAGAGCAAACCATGGAATCCGGTGTCATATGGCCCCACACCGTAAAGAGGTAGTCTACTTGCCTAAGGTAGGATCATTAATATTTTAGCGTAGGTAGAAACCACTAGCTAATATCCTAGGTGGGCACATAGTTATGGGATAGGAAGATGTTCATTGGAACCCTAGCCTAACATTGGGAGAGTTTCCATCTTACCATATCAGCTCGATGCTTAGCATCCATTCCCATAGAGTATTTCATTTTTATTAACATTATTGTACTTGAGAGGGCTACCAACATTAGGCCTGCCGACCCAAAGTACTTTACACAAGAATGGGCCACCACCATTAGGTCTACCGATTCAAGGTACATTAAGGATAGCTCATTGACTTTCCAAGAAGGGTGCAATCAATATTGGGTCTACCGATACAAGGTTCATCATTTCTGTCACGACCCAAGCCTAGGGCCTAGACGTGACATGGCGAATGAGGAACCCGAAGGAACCCCAAACAAGCCTCTCAAACTTGTCATCACACTTCATCGGTCGCGAAAGTACATTAAACATTAATTAACGGGAAATAGGGACTAAGGGCAAACCATTTCAAAATGACATCATAGAACAAGAGTCAAGCTCATTTACAAAATACTTGTCCAACGCACACCTCTACATACATAGATAGGACGGGGGCCATGACATACTATCGGCTCCCTTCATAGTCAAAATACAATTGCAAGCTAAAGTCTCAAAACATAGGAGTAGGAAACATAACATAGCCCTCGAATCATTGAGGACTCACCAACAAATCGGATAAGCACCGTACTAGCCACGTGAATGGAGAGAAGG
>JAJOOR010086170.1:0-21334 GCA_036250505.1 Solanum acaule | reverse complement strand
AGTGAAATGAAAATAGTGGATAGAGGTGGGAAAGAAGATGGAGGAAGAGATGTTTCAATGGAGAAAAATGTGTATTGAAGAAGACAACAAAATAAAAATTAAAAAAATTAAAGAAAATAAAAAGGGACCCACTAATTTTATTTACCTCTTAATAAGAAAATTTACATATTTTAAAGATTTAATATATATAAAAAAAACTATTTAAATAATTTGTTATATATTGGCCAATAAAAAAAGACCATGTGTAGGGCTTTAAAAATTCAGTTTTTTTTTCTCTTTTTTCACGCACTTTCAGGAGAGTGCACTCACTCTCTCTGCCACATCATCCCTTAGGGGGTGTTTTAATCACTTAAAAGATGTTAAGGAGGGTATATAAACACCCGTATAGTTTAAGTATTAAAGTAAGTTTTCGTACAAGTTCGGGGGGATTTTATGTCTTTTCCCTCCTATCAAAGATAGAAAAGAATGCATGGCCCAATAGTATAAACACAAGAAAGGAAGTAGTAGTTACCATATTGGACTTGCCACTTGTTTGGTTATTTCCTGATAAAGTAGCAAAAACATGGGCTCAAAGCCCATATTTTTTATTGATAGGGCAGTAGTATTCTTAAATTGGATCAATGGGAACCACAAAGCTTTGGCATGCACTGCTAGCTTCTTCTCATAGGTGTTGACTTTTGTTGTTCCATTGCAAGCTGATAAATACAACAACTTTACAATTATTTTAAACCAAACAAAGTAGACTTGCAGTACTCATCCTATGATCTACCAAGGCATATTCCAGCACACTAAAAAGATTTTTTTTGAATTTGATTGGTGGGATAAAAATAATAATCTCAAGATATTTCAATAAAAAAAACTTTAATGAGTATTTGTAAATGAGTAATTATTTAGTTCTAAGACTATTTTATTGTGTTGTTTTTACTATAAATGGAGGGATAATAAAAGGTGCAATAAAATAATCTCATGAGATAATCTAACATATCCCATCCCATCCCAAAACCAAATGACCCTTACACTTGGTTTGGATGGTTGTTATGCATTATTTCATGATGTATTGCATTGCATTGTGTATTATTGTATCGTACTATATTGTTTTATTGAATACAATGTTTGGATAGACTGTATCGTTCTCCATCGTTACTTAATGTCACACATTCATAATTTGAATGATAAACCTACAAAAAATTGTAGGGTACGGGGTAGAGCTATATTATCAAAACTAAAAAGGTAGGGTGAATGATAAAATAAAATTATTAAATAATAAGTAGAGACAAAATGAGAAGAAAATATTAAGGCAGCGACACCAAATCGATCGCTACACAAAATGAGTCTTTTCGTTATTATCTAATGATAGATTTTAAATATATCAGGTGATCTGTCTTATTTTATAGATTACTATTTATCTTACTTTTATAGATTACAGATTTCAATTTAATGTGAATGGTTATTTAAATTTTTAGGTAAACTAAGTTGAAGAAAAACTTTGTACGTAAACAATAAAGTTGAAGATTGTTTATTATTTAATCCGTATACACTAATTATGTATAGCCCCAAACCTCTCCAGTGCTATTATTATATGTAGTAACAGGCTTTTTAGTTCATCAAACCTAATATGCAATAATACTTTACCTAATCAGTATACATTATCGCCCTTCATTTATCAGAGTAGGAGAGCTACTTTAAACGTTGGAGTAAACTGGGAAGAGTAGTTAAAGTGAAGAGGAAATCATATATTTACCGTCAAATCTCGTGACTGTTATAGTGAAATGTTGTTATATATGTATATTAACATTTGATCTTATTTAGCTATATAAATAAAAGTACCCAAAATATTGAAGTAATTTTCTGTACTAAAAAGAAAGAATGTATTTGTTAACCAATTTAACAAAAAAACTAAATAGCTAATTAAAAGAGTATTAATGTAAAAGATCGAGGCAAACATTTTTAGTCTTTCCTCGTGAAGTTATGTCTATAACTAATGAACATAATTTAAATATAATTTTTCCTTTTAAATATTCAAACTTGAAATTTATAATGTGCATTTACCATATATATTTTAATTATTTTTATACATAATGAAATCTTGCAAAAATGTGCTTCTATAATGAATGTCATAGTTATAAACAGAATGATGTTATAGAAAAATTAAAAAATATGATATCAGAAATTCAAATTAATCAAGGTTTAAGACTCGTAACGTTTCCGAACGACAAAAAAAAAATACACACATCATCCTTAACATGCATCACAAGAAAGCAATAGTTCAACTCTGCGATCTGCATGGAAGATGGTCCAAAATCCAATGACGTTATAAGCTGGTCCCCTTCAAAACTACCATAACCACATTTCAAAAAGCACAACACTTCATTCTTTGCCATAAAATAATTCAAATTGTTGTAACCTTCACAAAATAAATACACTAACCTATACTCATTAATGCTGTTTATAAACGTTGGCACACTTAATAAAACCATACAACATAGAAGCAGCAATACTAAATGACTATTATTTATTCATCCCTAGGGCTAAGTTCAAGCTATAAAGGTTGAGAAACTTGTAACTTAGATCACTCATTTAAACCTTACTAGTAGCTTACAATGTCATCGGATAAGCGTTATATTATTGATATTCTTCAAAAGAGTGGAGTCACAGAGCTTAACAACGTACACAAAGTAAGAGTACATATATTGCTGGTAAATGAACGATGATAAGATGACGTACCGCGAATGAATAGAAGATTATGTTGTGTTCAAAAGTGATTAGGGGTCATGCGGAAGCTTACAATTGCAAATCATGATATCGATAAATCAAATAACAAAAACTTATACTAAAAATCAAAATATTATTATATGAAATTTGGCCAATTGGTCTACATATTAAAAACTAATAAAAAATATTAAAATTGTAGAGAGAAAAATCTCTCCATAAACAAAAGTCTTTAAACGACTATATTGTGGATGCTATTGTATTCTTGGTATGAGAAGAAGAGTCTTTAATTTATTTAGTTCCATATTTTTCCTTTAAGAAAAGAATAAACCAAATACGGAAGATAATTATATTTTTGTTTCAGAAAAAGTTCAAGCATTTATAGTAATACTTCAACTTTCCTTTAAAAAAATAAAACTTAAAATATGATAAGAAAATCAAGATAAAATCCTAACAAACTACTTATAGTCATCACTATATCAAAAA
This sequence comes from Solanum acaule, assembly GCA_036250505.1. Classification (NCBI taxonomy): domain Eukaryota; kingdom Viridiplantae; phylum Streptophyta; class Magnoliopsida; order Solanales; family Solanaceae; genus Solanum; species Solanum acaule. Next base: position 18,139 of record JAJOOR010086170.1, on the reverse strand, counting down.
TGATTTTTAGTGATAATTATTAAGGATAATATCTTAATTGTCGCTAAATATGATTTCTTAAAGCCCTCTTTGTAAATACCGCTACTAAAGCCTATAGTGAATCTAATGACAAATAATTAATGTTAGTAAAGACTTTAACACTCTTTGTTAATGTACATATTTGTTGCCTCCAAAAACTATTTTTGTTATAGTGAGTTAAACATTAGAACGCACTATATGGGAAACTCAACATCAACACGATGGTAAGCGTTTTATCCTAACATTCTCAACCATTAAAAGAAAGCTCCTTAATTTGTTCATATCTCGTTTTCACTACTGACTGGTAGCTCTGCTATTATAGTTCTTAATTACCACTGTGATTATTACCCATCTATGCCTTTTTAGCCTCGAGCCACATTTCTTATTGTGCTTGGCTGCAACTTTTTGTAGATCCTCTGTCTTTTGTTGTTATTCGACAACTTCTTTTTTTTATCTCTGCTTTACTGCTGTAGCAATAAATAAAGCCAAAAAAAGAGAGGACAAATTCATATCCTCTGTGCTCCATTCTCTCCTTATATTTATTATACCAGTTTCAGAGATTCCCAAATTGAACAATTTTCTTTTTACTCTCTTCTTTATTTTCTGTATGTCTTTCATCAAAGTCCACAATTAATTATAAGTTTTTCTTTCAAAATTTGGTATTGCACTCTTCTGTTTCTTGTTTACCAATTTTTTTTCACATTATGTTACTTCAGCTTGTTCTTGTTGGGGTGTATATTTTTATGTACAAAGGTGTAGCAGATGCTTCTATATCTCCAATGGAGAAACATGAGAAAGAGGCATTGTACTCTGCTATTCAAGGTTTTGTTGGAAATGAGTGGAATGGTTCATTTCTTTATCCTGATCCTTGTGGCTGGACAACAATTGAGGTACTAATCTTTTGCTCTCGATGTTTCTTTTTAATTGTTACGTTGTGCTTTTCGAAAGTAAAGTAGATTACATTAGTTCAATATTTTAAACAAAAAATTTAAATATTCAATTTCTATATGATAAGTACTATAAATTGCAATATTTTGCATATTAATATGATGAAGTTAGTTAGTCAGTGTTACTCTAAAAAAAAAAAGGAAAAACGAAGAGAGTATATGATTTCATAATTTGCTAGTTGATTCTAGTCTATGTTTTTTTTACCATTATTGACTTTTCTTGCTGTAGTTCAAAATCAAGAAAACAGTAATGTCACAAAGCCATGCATGGATTTTTTTTTTTTCCATCAATTCTTCCGTCAAAGTTTTTTTTTTTTTTAATATAAAAAAATGAATCTTGGGCCTAACTCAACCGCATAAACTAACTCATAGGAATTAGGATGAGGATTGTTCAAGACATTTGAGATCAATTACCCATCCTAAATCCGACTCTTGTCTTGTGGACAATATTATAATATGGAAGCACAACATAGGTGAACAAAAAATTCGGATGAGCGGACTTTGGTAACATGATAAAAAAACTGGATCTTGGCCTTCCTCAACCATAAAGATTATCTCATAGGGTGAAGATTATTCAAGACCTTATAGGAGACCAATTACACATCTCATATCCGATGTGGGACACTTAACAGATCAAGCTGTCCTCTCAATGATTGTTAGTTAAAGTGACAAGACTTTCTCAAATTCTTACTTTTTCTGTTCTGGATTTGCAAACAGTGTTATATGAGTGTATGTAAGAGAGACATTACTTGTAAGGAGCTTCCCAATTTCTAACACACCTATTCTAGTAGTACTAGTAAACATGTTAGTATCATATTGGTAATTTGCAATATTTATCACTTCCTTATAGTGATTTATGCTTTATCTTGATGTAATTCATTCCTAAAACCAAGTAGTTATATGCATTGAAATCGTTCTTGTATGTTAACTTGACATAACAGTGTAAAAATTCTTTACACCGTAACATAAACTCTTGTCTTAACACTTTAATCAACTCTGTGAACTCTTATTTTTACTATAATTCACAGGGAGTATCATGTGATTTCTCCAATGGCTTGTGGCACGTAACGGATTTAACTATTGGAGACCTATATGACAATTCCCTTCGTTGCTCCCAAGCTGCAGAGTTCACAGAACACTTGTTTAACCTCAAGCATCTAAAAAGACTTTCCTTCTCAAATTGCTTCCTCTCAGATCAGCACAAATCAATTCCCATATCAAATTGGGATAGTCTCGCGAACAGTCTTGAATCGTTAGAGTTCCGATCAAATCCTGGTCTTATTGGGACAATTCCCACAAGTTTTGGCTACCTTAAGAATCTTCAATCTTTAGTACTACTGGAAAATGGACTGAAAGGAGAAATACCAGAAGCTTTAGGCAATTTAACTAAACTAAAGCGCCTCGTTCTGGCAGGCAACAATTTTATTGGTCCTATTCCAACTAGTCTAGGAAGATTGACAAATCTTTTGATACTTGACACAAGCAGGAATTTTCTATCTGGTGCATTACCTGTGACTATTGGTGATTTATCTTCGCTCATAAAGCTAGACTTGAGCAACAATCGATTAGATGGAAAATTGCCTCGAGAAATTGGAGGACTAAAGAGTCTAACACTACTTGATCTCAGCCACAACAATTTCTCTGATGGTTTGCCAGAGACATTTCAAGAAATGGATTCCTTAGAAGAACTTGTGTTATCTGACAATCCGATAGGTGATTATGTTACAAGAATTCAATGGAGGAACATGAAAAACTTGGAAATGTTGGATCTTTCAAACACGGGATTGAAAGGGAATATACCAAATTCCATGACAGAAATGAAGAAACTGAGATTCCTCAGCCTCAGTAATAACATTCTTTCAGGAATTATTCCGTCAAAATTCGAGAAAATATCAACTATTAATGCTCTATACTTGGATGGAAATGATTTCACAGGGAAACTTGAATTTTCACAAAGATTTTATACAAAATTAAGGAGTCGTTTTCGAGCTTCAGGTAATGTGAAACTCTGCTTGTCCCTCGAGTTAACGTCAACAAGTCATGTTCCAGAAGGTGTACAACAATGTGAACAAGAAAGCACAGTAGATAGTAAAGATTCAGACTCCAATTTAAAGAACAAATATTTGAGTCAGAATTCCCACCATATTATACCTTCTTTGGGGCATTCAGGACATGTTGTTAGTCATTTTACATTTTGTTATGTCGCAAGAATAATACTTATGTCTCTTCCATGGATCGTATTTTTATAAATAAATTTCATGTCCCATTCAATGAGATCGAATTTGGTTATTTCTTGCCTATTCTAGTATGAATGAATGAATGAGATGGAATTTGTCTTTTGGGCTTTAATAAGGCGAATCTAGGATTTTAAGATGAAGAAACTGAAACTTCTCTGGAATCAGGAAAATAAGAGCATTTCTGATGAGCCTACGTGTTATAAACACTTAATTCATCCAATTACACCCAAATCAAATTCGAAATCACCACTCTAAACATGCTTTAAATAAATAAAGCAAAAAAGGCTAAGCTTTATCTGCCTCAAATAATTAAAGAATCTTTGAGTAATGATAACAGAATGATCAAAAGAAAACATCAAAAACACCATGGATGTAATCTTAATATGATAATCTCTTTAATTTGTTTTTAGTTGTAATCAATGTCACTTACACTAAGATGGACCCTAAAGCTTTAACCTTTCTTTTTAGGCTTTAAGAAAAGGGAAAGCCAAGATAAACAAAAGAATTGAGAAAGCCTTGAAATTGGAGAGGGAATGATGGCATATAGCTAAACAGCTTTTCTTTGAATTATGGTCAAATCGAAGAAATTTTTGTCTTCTAACCTTTTTTTTGAAGTGTGATTAATTATTGGTGAGCCGAGAATCTATCGGAAACACCTTCTTTACCATCACCAAATAGGGGTAAACTGCGTATGCACCACCCTCCCTAAACCCAGCTACTTGTGAGATTATCCTGGCCATTGGGTGAATTGTTGTTGTTGTGACTTATTTTTCGTTTCTTCAGTAGATAGTAGTAGATCCAGAAATTTGTAATTTATAATTTCTTCTTGTAAAAGAGAAAGTAAGTGGGCGTTTTGTTAAGAATTTTTACATCGAAAAAAGGATGGGAATTTGGTCTCCTTATATGGACTTGGACAATCCTCCTCTCATGAGTTAGCTTTTGGGGCCGAATAAGACCCAAGACTCATCTTTGTATGGTATCATAGCCAACGCATTCCAATTCTTAGTTCACCGATGTTAGACCCGTCCACACTCCAGTTAACGAGATATGGGCGTGTGGGGGAGTGTTAAGAATTCTCACATTGGAAAAGGGGTAGAAATTTGGTCTCCTTATATCAACTTGGACAATTTTCCCCTCATGAGCTAACTTTTGAGGTTTAGCTAGGCCCAAGATCCATCTTTACACGTTTGTCCATGATTCATCTTAAAATGATATTTGAAAATTGAAGTAGAGTAATGTTTGTCTATGAATACAAACTTGAGTTGTTTTTGACCTTTTGTGAATACTTTACACTTAAAAAAAAGGTGAAAACATGTATTTGTTATTTTTTTCAAATTCTTGAAAATTCGATATTCTGAAATTTTTGGGTCAAATGTGTTTTCTGGGGACAGAAAAAAGTGGAAAAAATTTCATTATCAAACGCCCCGGAAAATTCTGAAGCTGAGTAAGATGTATGTCAGCCAAAGAAATCTTTGGTTGGCGACTTGGCGCTGCTTTTAATGGACTTGTGTGATTAAGCTATAATAGTTTAATTTCTTGGGATTTTCATGCTTACTTCGATAAAGCGCAGACCAAAATTACGCACCAAAACATGTGACAATTAGACACTTTAAATGAGATGCCAGAAAAGAGTAGGTGGCAAATCTTTCAAAATTAGAGGAAAGCAGTCAAGAAAAGAAGTAAAAAGAAAAGCACCAAAGCATTATCTATTTGGCTGTTTTAAACATGACCATGGTTCACATCTACAAAAGGAAAAACGTTGCCCCATATTGCACTTTTTCACACACATCAAACAAGAGGCGGATTTAGAATTTGAAGTTTATGGGTTATGGCTGGCGACACTGATTTTAAATAAATATTGCAATTATAACTGAGTTCACGGTTAAATAAAAATTACTGGGTTCAGGTAAAACCTATAAATTGGCCTCTAGATCTGCCCCACACATCCCACACCTTTTTTTTTTCTTTTCTTATAAGGGCAGTTTTTCGATCTCAACTATTCCATCAGGTATCTATCTACTAATGACCTCTACCGATACAAATATTGTCATAATATTACCAAGTTGTTCGAATCATTCATCAATTCTTATGGTGTGTAGTGATAAAAAACATGGGGAGATTTAGTTTCGTAGCACTTGACAAACTTGTTTTTAGTTTTATGTCTTTTTAACAAAAGATCTTCATTTTTACACATAACAGAACTGAAAAATGACATTTTCGTCAATCCAATTGGTAAGTGGTCATAAGAGATGGTGGAAAAACAACATTTTCGACTAATGATCAGAATGTGCTGCAAAGGACTTGCCACAATCCACAAGCTTGGGAAGATAATTTCAAAATTGGTGAATATACAAGTTCATGAAGCCAAGAACACTGACATCAACTTAGAATTAAGAATACAAACACAATGAACAAGTGAAACTGCAAGTATAATTTGGTTATATCGGTAATATATATCTCCCATTTCACCCAAGAAAGAAAAAACTAAAGAAACACATCAACCAGTTTCCAATCTCCTACCGGATTTTCTTCTGAAAACCGAAAACAGAAAGTAAAGACATAACATGACTATATTAACAAACATACGTCTCAATCCCAGACAAGTTGAAGTCAGACAAGTTGGAGTCGGCTATATGAATCTTGTCTGAGTCTACTTAACTAGACTCGGAGCAAGTAAATACTAAGTTCAGCAGCTCCATCACAATCAGGATTCATCATATAGAATGCCTCTGAATCTCTAGACCCCACAACTCTTTCAAATTTAGCCCTCATGTACATCACATCCCCTGAATCACATTCATCACTCTCTTCTTCGTTCCGCGGTAAAACTCCAACACCCATAGAGATAGGCTCCACAGCTTTCAAAATCTGCAATTCTTTTGGACCACATTCCCTTGTTGTTGCAAAACCACATTTCTTCCCATTACAATAAGTCCTCCATAAAGGCTCATCTATGAGTCTAGTTGATTTCTTCTCATCTGTCTTATCACATTCCAATGCAATCCTAACCAACCCGGATGACATTTCTTGGACTAGTCCACTTATGGGAGTCGCGAGTTCTACCAAGAAAGCTGGTTGTGAATTGGCATCTTTCTGAAAAGCAAAATGTACATGCCCGTTTTTGTGCCCGAAAAGTGTACCCACAACTTTGGTTCCTAAGCCTTGTTGGAAATTTCCTCTGTTTTTACCAAGTGATGTTAGTACTGATTTCAGCTTGGCTACTACTGCTTTCCTCCTTGTTGATGCAGATGCTGAAGCTGATGTTTCTGATTCTTGAATTAACTTCGCGTCGTCTCTCTTCTCTTCATGGATAGTTTTTAAGGAAGGAGATTTGGATATTGAGACTTCTGGGAGTTTCAAAGGAATGACTGTTTTTCCATCTTTCGTGTTGTTTGTGTTTGATGAGATTTTAAGAGATGTATCTTCTTCAACTACTTCGTGTTGTTGTTCTTCATTGCTGACTTTAGTTGTCCAGTTGAACTGTTTCTTAGAGGACAAATCTTGGGAACTCTTTGCCATGATTGTCTTCATTTGAGAAAGTAGGCTGCACCTTTAAAGTGTTTTGGCTAGGAAAATGATTTATTTTCTTTTTTGGTTTGTTAATTTGTTTTGCTTCTAGTACATAGTCAGGGTATAAGAATCTGAATAAAAAGAGATAACATAAGCTACCCCACAAACTGTCATGGGAATTGGCAGTGACATACAGGAAAAGGACAGGTTTGAGGTAAGGAATTACCCCAGCCAGAAACAGAATACTCTTTCCGTTTCAATTTGTTTGTCTGATTTTAACTTGGAATGAAATTTAAAAAAGTAAGGAGAACTATTGAATCTTGCTATATAGAATGTACCAAAACATTATTTAATCTTGTAGTGTTAAACATGTCATGTGAAAAGAGACATTCTCACAAGATAAACAAATTAAAACGAGGGAATAATATTTTGAATTAAAGGAATCTAAGTGAAACAGAGTATAGTGTTATTTCACTTTCTTGAAAAAGAGTGGCTTGACTGTCTATTTCTTGTCTTCAACCAAAACATAGACGAATAAAGGGAGGTGTGGTCACAAAGTAACTGAGAATCAAAGTACCATTGCTATTTATTACAGTAAACATCCCCCAACATAACGTTCTGTATGATGTTTTTTTTTTTTCTGATAACACTGCAAATTATTCCCAGAGGACAAGATCCAGTGATGATGTTGGGCTTAGCTCAGCAATCACTTAGATTCTCTACTGAAGACACAATTATTTGCAATAAACAACAGAGCCACAAATGAAAAAAGTGATTGTGGGCCTAAAGGATGCAGAGGAGCCATTTTTAAGTTCAAATTTCCGGAAAGGGAAAAAAAGGAATTGCACTAGCAACAAATAGTGGTGATCTGGTGGATCCAAATAAACAAGGAATGCCCATTTAGGCAACTTATAATGACCCCTAGAGTTGTAGCCAAGGATATACCATCTTCTATATGAGATAGTAATCCCATCATTTTAATATATCAACATATCCACTAGAATTTCATAAGTGGGATTAGGGAGGGTAGAGTATATGTAGACCTCACCACTATCTTGTGGAGGTAAAGAGGCCATTTCCGAGAGACCCTTGGCTCAATTGTAGCAAATTCAAACTAATAAGGGAAGCAGTGCAAATCATACGAGAAAGGAACAAGAACAACAAAACAATGCAACAGTCGGAACACAATAAACAACAAACCGTCCAATATCACGGACAAAAACTATAGTATTACAGCTAGTACGTCACACCTTAACCCTTGAAAAACAAGACAACACTCCATTGCTTACTAACCTTCTACCTTAATACACATCTAAGATCAAGTCCAAACTCCTTTCGAATACCTCAAACCAAATACGAGATAAAGTTAATCTCAAATCCTATCTCGAAATTGTTATCCTTATCCCATACCAAACGACCCTAATTGTATAGAGACCATCACAGTCATCATTCTTTCCCACTAGTTCAGTTTGTGACAATTTTTTATTTGGGTGGAAGTCCAATTTTTTCCTCAGTGGTTTCAACTTTCAGCGTTAAGACAATTTTTTATTAGGGCAAATTCGAAAGAGGCACATTGAAAGTGGAGGCTGAGAAGTCGGCCAAACGCGTGAGCTAATGGCCAATTCAGTGACAAAGATGCCTTTTTGACAGAAACTTTAGGGGGACAATCTGAAGCAAATTCTTACTAATTTACAGAATATATGAACATAATGCATCTGAGTACAAACTGAACTAGAGCCCTCACAAGCGGACACATGCGCCAGGAGCCTTTTTTGTACACAATAGAAGAGAGGTCCTGCTACTAAAACAGACTAAAGATGCTTTTTTTCCTACACAACAACGAAAAAGTAAAGTTAGCTATTCAAGGTTTGCTCTGCTTCTGAATCTTGCTGCTTGGGGGGACCTGTAACACCACCATTCATCCTTGCACGCGCCTCAGCAAACATCCTCTGTTGCTCAGCTAATGCTTCTTCTTCAGTCATTTCAGCTCCATTACTGCACTTTCCAGCTCTCACAGTGTCCTATGGTAGAAGAATACATCATGAGGCAATACAAATGACAAAAACTACTGCACTTTGAAATCACTTCAGATGGTTTAGCTACATGTTGTGGAGTCAAGGGGAGGAGAGACTGACTAGGGGGGAAAACGACAAATGAAAAGAAACCGATAAGATGAAACCTTTATGAAAAATAGAAAGAGATGGTAGCGCAATAGATGATACAGCTATTCAACAGCGAAGCTGCAATAGAAAGGTCATCCATATGTCAAAACTAAAGTAAGACAACAGAGGAAAAAGAACTTACCATGGTCTCTAGCTTGTGTTGTTCATATGCAGCATATACTTCTTCAATATATTCCCCAAAACCAAGAACCTGAGAGATCATCACTTAATATAAGCTGCCACTGGCAAACACAATACAAGCAAATTCTGATTACTACATCATCTCTTTATTTTTCATTCCCAAGTCAACGAAAGGTTATCATAAAATTCACTAGCAAATTATATCAATAGGTTAACATGGAAAGGACACTACATGATTCAAATTCCTCGCTGGTATTTTTTAAGGTACAAAAAAAAGATTTCTGGATGGTCACTGGTCAGTGATGAAAATAAAATGTAACTATTACACCATAGATTAAAACTGGTTCCATTAATTTCTGTGGTGAATTTAGTCTTGAGACCCAGAGAGAAAACTTGATTCATACATTAAGCAGACATCAGTTAAAATCATGAATAGTATTTGCATTGGTCATTGATAACACCTGATATCACTTCTAGGGCATAAGAAACAGACTCCAAAGTCAAGAAGCAAATAGTTTGTCATCCTTATTCACATAACTTTAGCTTAGAGGAAAACTAGGTGTGAACTGACCTTTCTCGTCTTGGAGTAAACTGATAAATCATACAGTAAAAAATGCCAGCAGAGAATTGGAAAACAAAACTAACTTGAAACTTGAAGCAGATACACATAGAACTATAGAAGCAGAACTACAGGGTCAGGACAAGCACCTGTAAAGCCTTGAGTACATGTTCAGGTGCGATTGTTCGTTTCTCTTCTCTATTACAAACTTCATTGGATTCCGATGAGATAAGATTAATGAACTCTGCACAACATAGAAAAAGTCACACATACTTAGCTAATGAGAAAGAGGGAAACGACTTTATGTAATTAAATAATAATCTGAAGTTAATGCAAGTACTAATAGAAGCAGATTTATTATCTACTTAATATAATTAAAAGGTGTTATCCAATCATCCATAGAGGGAGAGAACAGGGGGGGAATTGTTTAACCATGTTCAAATAACAAAAGACACATCACCAGCCAGAACATAGCAGTTCAGCACCAAAAATATTTCACCAGGTACTTGCATCCTTACACTACTGCAAGTTCCAGGTATATTTTGAACCACAACTCATGACAATTGGGAGAATCGCCTATCCTTTTTGCCTCTGCCTGGATTCCATCATTGATCTGTTTGAGTTGTATGTATCATCTTAGAATAAAACACATGATCTGTCAAAAATCAGGACTTCAAATTCCTTTAGAAGTGTCCATGGTGACCTACTTGATGTCTTAAACCGTGCTCAGTAATCACTGCCATGCACTTCTATCATACTCTTCTTGCTATGTCTGGTCAGACTGGAATTTGAGGAGTAAGAGGCCTTTAAGGCACACTTCCCCTTCAATCCTCCAACTTCCCATGTGAAACAGATTATACACCAACATATTCCCATTAAAATCAACTGGTCCTAAGTGTGGCCTAGTGATAAATAAAGCGAAAAGAAAATCATGAGGTCCCAAGTTCAAATCCCAGCGGAGGCAACTAATACTAGGTGATTTCTTCCAATTTGCAAGTTGGCCCAGACATCATCATTACAAAAGGCAATCAGCTTGATAAAAGTTCCCATTAAAATCAGAGAGAAGCAGAGTTGTGGTCATTAACAAACAGTAGTAAACAACAATCATAGTTATCGTGATAACTAAGCAGAACATAAAGAATTAAACTAGAAAAATTAAAATCAACTCACCTACACAACATTCAATCAAAAGATCTTGAGTATCTCGGGCAACACGAACATCTGGGGGCAACATTTCTTTGATAATTTTTGTCATAGTTGCTGAGAAGAGATACAATGGTTAGTATAGCCAAGGAAAAGCAAGCCATTAACCAAACTAAGTCATTAATATCAAATATCAAATTTACAAAATTTAAATGTGGTAGACAAAGTTTCAATACCATTGTTCACAAGTGAATCATTTTAAGACAGTGTCAACGATGTTTTCACAAAAGTAACACAATGATAGCTGCCTTACTTCATTACTCAGCTTATGAGAAAGATTTACTTTACTCTGGCTATCGACACATAAAGCAATGGGAACTTAAGAAACTTCACATAAACATCCTACTTACCATGTCAAGGTAGAACCAAAACAAAGAGCTTTAGACAGCACAAAGAATCAAGCTATTAGCTAGCAGGAACTGATTTAAGAATTTAAGAGGTTGGGCACAACCCTATTTTCAACATAAAACTCAACACTGAGACCAAAATGCTAAATCTTTTCCTGACCACCCAGCCAACTAGTAGTCCTTTAGACAGCACAAAGAATCAAGCTATTAGCTAGCATGAACTGATTTTAGAATTTAAGAGGTTGGGCACAACCCTATTTTCGACTTAAACCTCAACACTGACACCAAAATGCTACATCTTTTGCTGACCACCCAGCCAACTACGTTGTCTTTTGGTTAACCAACGAGTTAAAAGGATCAAAAACCCCAAACTGCACCCTGCAGATGAAGCCACATAAGGATGGTGATTAACACACCTTGTCCTAGCTAATATCTCACAAAAGCTCCAATATTTTAGACAGGACAGTCATAAGTTAAGCTATTATAAAACTTTCCTCACCAATAACATGAGAAACTCGTGCAATTTGGTCCAAAGCAATCCAAGTAACAGTAATCAAATATATATATATATATGCTGGCTACAAATTAATACTTTCATTAATTCAATCACTCACTGTGTGTTCATCCACTCAAAAATATCGCAGTTAGGTCAACCAAACATGAAAGGAGTAACAAGAGGAACAAAAAAAATTGCAACCAGAGAAAACTACAAATTAATCTGTACACGAACTGCAACAAAACATCGAATAAAGTAAAACGAAGGAAGATAACAAGAAACCTTTTGGAAGTGAAGCGTCTTCCTTTGTTTTACCAACGATATCCATAGGTTCCATTTTTTAGCCCTTCAAAAAAACAAATCAAAAATCCAGAATCCAAATTCAACAATCACAAACTCATATTAGCATATAAAACGGAAAAAAAAACAAAGATCTACAGCTTCAAAAAAATCAAAACTAACAAAATCCTTCAAAAAAACAAAAAGGAAAAAGATCTACAGATGCGAAGATCAAATAAACAAAATTAAACTTACCTTGCGAAGAGAAAATCGAGAATCTGACAGATTGAAGAAACCAGAGCGGAATTAGAGTACTACAAAAAATTAATGGCAATTCAGCCGGGATCGGAGTGGCTGACGGTGGTTGTTCATGGTGGATATAGAGAAGGGAAGTGGTCTAGGGCAAATTATCTGCAAAGCGCGTTGAACAAAGGGATCTCGACGCGCGAGTGATGACGTGTGGCTCACGATGCAAGGGGTTGTGAATGGTAATCGAGGGGTGGGTTGCACGTAGAAGTAGTGAAGGTGTGGGAATGTGAGAGAAGACATGAAATAATAATATAATATATAGTCCTAGAATTGGTAGGGGATGATGTAATTTTGGTGAATTGCAAATGGAAGCGAAAGGAGTGGAGGGGAGATTACCGATTCTAATGGATCTGCTAATTGAGGCCAACCGTGGACGGGGGATTGTGCACGAATTTCAAAAATTTGTCAAAGCCTAATTACAAATAAATTAAAAATAAGTAAATTATACTCCCTCCGTTTCAAAAAGAATGTTCTAGTTTGACTTGGAACGGAGTTTAAGAAAAAAAAAAGACTTTTAAATCTTGTGGTTCAAAATTAAAGTTATGTCAAATGTACCAAAATGTCATTTAATCTTGTGGCCTTAAACATGTCATGTGGAAAGTTAAAGTTAAAGTGTTGCCAAAAAGGGGAAAGGGGTCATTCTTTTTTAAACAAACTAAAAAGGAAATAAGGTCATTCTTTTTTAAACGGAGGGAATACAATTTTTTATTTATTTGAATTAGCTTATAATAACAATATATCAATTATAATCCCACAAAATAGGTCCAGAAAGTATAGAAGATGTATGCAACTTATTTAGTTGGTCAATACTTTGCACATACGATATAGTTGGTCTAACCATCATTCAGTAAAAGTTAACTTTAAGTTTTGTTGACACCTTTTTATCACGCACAAGACTCGAAATATAACCCTTAATTTCATCTGTTATTCACCAATGTAGTGTGACACATCCTCGTCAATTTCTTTATTCCCTTGGATAATATACCCAAGATTCTGAAATTATCTTTCTTTTGGACGGCATATGTATCAAGTCCCATACTCACGCCAATTTTATGTATTACATCATTGAATTTATACTCCAGGTATTTTTGTTGTGGTCCTACTTAAATTGAACCCTTTAGACTTCAAGGTTTGTCTCAAACCTCTAGCTTAACAATAACTATGTCGTGAGTCTCATCAATCAGAACTATGCCATCTGTAAATAGCACACAGAAATGCACCTTTTTTTTTAAAAAAAATTATCGAGTCAATGTATATATTACCAAAGAAAATTGAAATAGGCCCATAGTTGAAGAGAAAGTATAATGAAAGTTGTTAGTTATGTTCAAAATGAGTTATTGTTGATTTTTGGCCACTATGACATAATTAGTCGGGGACTTGAGAGACGGTGGTTTAACCCTGCGACAGATGTTAACAGATAGAGTATGTTTATCTCATACTCCTGAACTTAACTATATAATGTTTTATGATAACACCCAAAAAATATATTCAACAGTTCGATCTTTGATTTATCAATCATGAACGTTGATAAGATTTGTCCATTTAACAATCACCTTAGGATGGCATAGCGAGATTCAAAGAAAAAAAAATACAATTCTTGATACAACCCCATCACAGATTGGAAAAGGCTCTAAGTCACCTCTCACCATTATTATCCCGATCTTGGCTGCTTTGTACATGTCTTTAATCGCCGTTATGTATGCTACACATACACATTTAGCCTCCAAATTTGTAAAATATTTCTTAACACTTTATTGTAAGCCTTTTCTAAGTCGATAAAAATATGTGTAAGTTCTTATGTATCTCCTTATATTGCTTCACCAATCTCCTCACAAGATGAATGACTTATGCAACTAAGCACCGCAGCATGAATCAGAACTGATTCCCAAACAATACCCATGTCCCTTCTCACTCTCATCTCAATCACCCTCTTTCAAACATTCATAAATGGCTTAGTAGCTCGATACCCACTATAGTTATTGCAATTTAAATGTCTCATTTGTTCTTGTATAATTGTTCATGGTACTCGACCTTTATTCTTAAGACATTTTCGCCGTCTTCAAAACGACATTAAACAATCCAGTAATCACTTCATATTTATTCTAGGGATAAAGCACAAGTATCCCCCTAGACTATAACCGAAATCTCAGAAACATGTTTTAACTAAACTAAAGTCCTATTACCCCTCAGATTCATTTTTTTAATGTAATTTTGTCCACTTTTTGTCTTACGTGGCACACTCCGTGACTCCACATAGTTAAGGTGCGTCGGAGATGTTTGAATGCCATGTAAGTCAAAAAAGTGTACAAAAATACACAAAAAGTAAATTTAAAGGGGTAATAAAACTTTAATTTAGTCAAAGTGTGTATATGAGATTTCGGTCATTGAGTACTTATACCATATCTCTTTATCCTATTTGCATTGTTTTAAAATTTCAGCAGAATGTCGTTTGACCTGGTTACTCTTCCATACAAATCATGTGAATAACACTCATAACATCTCCAACCTCTATACATAACCTACCATGAAATATTCACGTAATATGAACATGATGATATAGTTACAAATAACATTGACAATGCCTTAACAAACATAAGACACTATAACTCATGTTCAAATTTTTTTGTATTAAACTAAAGTTTAATCAATAAATATTATATTTTTTAAGAATAACTTTCTTATAGTATATTATACTTTTGTTACAAATTTTTGCTTATTGGTAAAAATATATAAAAAATTAGGCACAAAATAATTTTCTTATAAGGATATTATGTTTATGAACAAAACATATACATTAAAAATTCAAATTATATATCCCAACAAAACTTCAATTTCATCTCATATGATTTCATTCGATCAAACTATCCTAAAATTATCTTTTGTAATTGAGGGCTAAATCATTAAATCTCATATGATTTTATCTCGGTTAAACTATCCTAAAATTACCTTTTGGTATTAAGAACTAAATAAGTAAATTAGTCGTGTAACCTAAAGTTGCAACAGGTCTATATGATTTTATCTCGGTCAAACTATCCTAAAATTACTTTTTGGTATTGAGGACTAAATAAGTAAATTATTTATGTAACCTAAAGTCGCTGCAACCCGCAAATTCGTCTATATGATTTCATATCATGATTTTATCTCGGCCAAACTATCCTAAGATTACCTTTTGGTATTGAGTGCTAAATAAGAAAATTAGTAATATAACCCGAAGTCCCCACATGTATATGATTTAATATCATGATTTTATCTTGGTTAAACTATCTTAAAATTACCTTTTGGTATTGAGGGATAAATAAGTAAATTATTATTGTAACCTAAAGTCGCCGCAACCTGCAAGTTCGTCTATATGATTTCATATCATGATTCTATCTCGGTCAAACTATCCTAAAATTACCTTTTGGTATTGAGTGCTAAATAAGAAAATTAGTAATGTAACCCCAAGTCCCCGCATGTCTGTCTATATGATTTCATATCATGATTTTACTTGGGTCAAACTATCCTAAAATTACCTTTTGGTATTGAGAGCTAAATAAGTAAATTAGTAATATAACCTAAATTTTTTCTCAATATGATTTCATATCATGATTTCATCCCGGTCAATCTATCCTAAAATTATCTTTTGGTATTGAAGGCTAAATAAGTAAATTAATAATGCAAACCTAAAGTCGCCTTAGGTTTGTCTATATTTAGACGACTGCGGCTCAAGAATACACAGTATCAAACGGAGAGGTCACACTTCATCTATTATGTCCTCTCTCATATCATCTTTCAGAAAAAAAAAATTGTTAGATTTTACTTTATCTATTTTTATTTACTAGTACTATATTACCTATCTTCAAACTTCTTTTTTATTAGTTTATGGAGATCTGTATTTATGATTTCTGTGCAATGTCCGGCAGATTATATTTTGCATTTGTTGAAATCAGATCTGTGATGATATATGTTTAGACCCACTATCTGTTTGAATTTTATATATAGATTTATACTCGGTATTGAAAATACTGGATTCAGATAAATCTATGCATTCGCCTGTGGATATCGTTTGAGTATTTTGACGCACTCTGTATTTGTTTAGTTGGTTGAAGACACTGGAGGCAGCGGTTCATCGATCTGTTCCCTGAAAGCTGAATATATATGCAAAAATACAGCAAAAGGAACCGATCGATAAACCTCTGCATCCAGTGCTTAACCCTTGCTAATTGGTCTGTTTATCTTTCCCTACCCAATTTTTTTTTCCTTGTCAAAATTTTGAAGTATTACTGTCAGTTTTTTAATTCTTTTTTTGTGAATCTGATGGTTTGTGCTTAATTTGTTCTCTGGTATAACTCTGCTTCACATTAACTAGCATAAATTGATCAGATACCCCTTTAGTTCCTATTGATATGAGATTTTCCTTTGCTGTCTTGGTAGAGTTTTACAGGTTTGCGTACTCTCTATCCTTGCAAGACACCTAGTAGAGATTTCAGTGAATATATTGTTCTCATGGTAGAAGTAGAGTTTTCATTTTTGATCCTCATTTACTTGTATCGACTGCTGTGACTTGCAATAATTATCCTAATTGTTTGGAGTCCCAAATCTTACACTTCTGGGTACAACAATTTTTTATCACCTAAGTTTATGAGTCGAAAATAAGCCACACACTTGGAGGCTATTTGGTTGGAAAGATAAAAGATAGCAATAATTTTGGGATATGAAGGATATAATGATAATATTGGGATAAATCGTAAGATTATTGTATTTCATGTTTGTTTACTTGTATTAATTAATATGTTTACTTGAAATTAATTACTCTCTATTGTAAATATCCCTTTTGAACCTGCGACCTTGTAGTTATCCTCTTTTATATACAAATCAAATTCACTTTACACTATAGCAAAGTTAGTCAAAAGGGAAAGTGGAAAACATATTCTTTAGGCATTGTAGGTAGAGGCAAACATAGTTGTCAAGTACCAAAATCACTAGAGAATCTATACAACACTTTTAGGCATCTCCTAGTATTATTCTTTTTGCCAAGCTTACTAGTTACTCCATGTGTCCCTAATTATTTGTTCATATTTTTTTTTAGTTGTCCCTAATTACTTATTTATTTTGACAAATCAAGAAAGAATAAATTTTTTTTACCTATTATACCCTCAATTAATTACTTTGAAAAATGTAGAATTTCTTGAAAATCTTAAGTTTTTAAT
Organism: Solanum acaule; assembly: GCA_036250505.1. Lineage (NCBI taxonomy): Eukaryota > Viridiplantae > Streptophyta > Magnoliopsida > Solanales > Solanaceae > Solanum > Solanum acaule. Next base: position 742 of record JAJOOR010086170.1, on the reverse strand, counting down.
TCATCAATTTCATAATTAATAAGGGTAAAATGGTAAAGTCACTATGTTAATTGTTGTTTTCTTAATAGGTGTGTCAATTCAAAAGTGGATAAGTAATTAGGGATAGAGGGAGTACTAACTTAGACAAGATTTTTACCTACTTTTATCCTAGCATATATACTTTTAGGGGTCGTTTGATTTGAATACAAGTTATGCTGTGATAAGTTATACTGAGATAAGTTATGCTGAGATTAATTTTTGTTGCTTGTTTGGTTTGTCATATTCAAACTTATATTCATGGCATAATTTCTAAGAATAAGTTGTTTGTTTACAAAAATATCTTTCATCTTATTTAGTTTTTTTGTTTTTTACATTTTCTTTGTAAGTTTTAGTTATTCATTCTTAAAATTAAAAAATTTCATCTTATTTAGCTTAAATATTTTTTGGTGTGCATTTACATGATTGTGTGTGTGTTTTTAAAATTAAATTTTCATCTTATTTAACTTTAAAATAAAACTTCCATCTTGTTTAGCTTAAAAATAAAATTTCAATCTTATTTAGCTTAAAAATAAAATTTTCATCTTATTTAATTTAAAAATAAAACATTCATCTTATTTAGCTTAAAAATAAAACTTTCATTTTAAGTTTATTAAAAGTAAAAGAATTTTATTATTAAAGTTATCTACATTTTAATTGATATATAAAATATAATTTTTAAGTGAGTAATAAACTATTTAATTAAAAATATGCAATTTAGTAGTGG
>JAJOOR010086168.1:0-12303 GCA_036250505.1 Solanum acaule | reverse complement strand
ACAAGTCGTGCAATATTTTGGCAAATAATCATACCTTATGGGAATCCACTTCTCTTGCACTTCCCCATCCTCCTTTCTTATACCAATTTTAATACGTTTAGGAAATTCATCCAACAGATTAACCTCCACCTTTACCCTAGCACAGCTAGGCCTAGTCTTGTTTCTTGTTGCCAAGTCAACCTGTAGTGGCTTTCCTATTGCAATAGCCAGAGAAAACAAAGCCTCCTCACAGAAAAAGTTCGGAGGAAGAGATGGAAACGAGATCCAAGCCACTGCCGTTGTTGTTTCTGCTAATGGATTGAACATTGGTTCCCACTTGAAAGTCCTCATGGGATAAGACCAATTAAATTGATTAATGTAGAACACTGGTTTCGACAAGAGATGCACATAGTCCTCCATTAACGATGCTCTGATTAGAATATGGCGATTACTCAATAAACCATTAGAACACTCCCCTTTTAATTCACATTGTGTGGGGATGATTTTCCTAAGATCGTGAATATCCGGCCAACCATAAGAGAATTTTCCAATAACAACGTACTGGAGATTTTCTCGAATGATCATATTGTCCACCTCTTTTTGCTTCCAGATCACGATCGGCTCACCATGTAAAAATGTAATGGGTTTTGTAGACACAACTGTCTCAACTGAAACTGTAGGGCAAACAACGTTTGCATACGATCTTGCCGTCACAGGCCCCCCCTCTCTGGGAGGCTGGCCGCTAGCCATGGTGGCAACGCTGCCGAAAAACGTCAATCAATGGCGAATAAACTAGGGTTCTGAAAATTTTGTATTTTTAAAATCAATAAATTTCACTTTTTTATAATGTTATTTCACTTGGGAACATTCATCCTCGAATGACACTTAAAATGACACTTAAAACACATTAAGGGATAACGACTCAAGACTAGCAGTCCAATCAATCAAACACCTCAATGTGAGGAACAATATCAAAGGAGGAACATCAATTCCACATCATTAAACTCAAAGCAATACAAACTCATTATGCATGAAAACACAAACATTTCTCATTTCATTGGAGGATCTACCTTCTCCATATCAAAACATGTTCATTACAACATTTTAGGCACATATGCAATTTTCTCATAAAAGCATATTATGCAACATCTCTGAAGAATACATTTAAGCATGCTTCAACAAGTCAACTCATGAAATATTTAAGCAACTCATCATAGATGCATATAAACATGAGAAGCACAATTATGAAAACTCATTTTTTTCTCAATCTAAACAAGAATTCAAATATAACATGCATAACATAGGATATCCATGGAAACTCAAATTCACACATGACTCCATCAAATGTAACAAGCTACTAGGAATTCTTGGTCTCAAGCTTGAATAAGAATAGAATGAAAGAGATAAGGATATCAACACCCTCAACAACCTACTATTCAACATACCATCCCCTACTTCGGAGAAAACCCAACTAAGGCTCAACATAAGACAACATAAGAAATTACAACTTACCGGCACCTTCATCCGGATTAGCTCCCTTAAACTCCTCACATTCTATAGGACCCGCTTCTAAAGGCCTGTTACTCCTCCATTGAGTGAACCACACTTGGGCCATATCCTTCAATTGATAGGACACCAATTTCTCCTTAGAAGATACCCCCATAGCATTGACTATTTTATAAACTTCATCCAAGAATTCTTAGGGGTCTTCTCCTACTCTAGAGCCAAGAAAGATAGGAGGATTCATCCTCACAAAGTCTCTTAACCTTGAGGCCACAGTATTCTCATATGCATTCACCCTAGGAACCATATCTCTATTCACTTGAGCCGTCATGGCTCGATGTGTCGTGACTCACACCGATGAACAAGACTCTACAAGACGTGGCTTGTGAGACATCAACCTAAAGAACCATTCTCATAACCTTATGCTCTGATACCATGTGTTGGTGTTAACAGCTAAAGAAAAACATACGACATAAGAATGAAAAGAATTATATTATTAAGCAGAAAGAAGAAATATTTAAATAGAATGAACTCCTAACAATATGCAGTAAATAATGCAGTAACTGAAAACAGAATCTTCCTATTAACTAGGCACTAAGTCGACCAACAACTCTACATGCCTAAAGACTAGGAAACTCACAACTGAAAGACTAAAACATAAAATATCTATCTTCTTGAAACAAAAAACACATCAGCAGCCATGTCATTATTCCAACTCAACATCAATTAACAGCTCATGAGGCAGATTTCAACACTCATCCCTGCATCAAGAGCTGCAAATTCCAAGTTTCTTTCTCAAGAACTCAAATTTTGCTTGCTGGAAGAGCTTTTGTAAAAATATTAGCCAGTTGCTCTTCCGTTCTACAATATACTAGATTCACTAAACCATCATCTTGCACTTCTCTAAGAAAATATAGCTTCGCATTGAAATGCTTAATCTTTCTATGAAAAACTAGATTGTGAGAAATGGCAATGGTAGCTTGGTTGTCCACAAATATCTCAATGCTTTCCTTCATCTCTAACCCAAGATCGCAAAAGATTTTCTTTTTCCATAAAGCTTGATTGACCGCAACTGTAGCAGCAATGAATTCTGCCTCTGCAGTTGATTGAGCAACAATCTCTTATTTATTCGAATACCAAGAAAAGCATCCAGCACCAAAAATAAAACAGTACCCTAAAGTACTTTTCATATCTTCAGCAGAACAACCCCAATCATTATCAAAAAATCCTTGAAGTTTAAAATTCTGGCATTTGCTAAATTTGACTCCATATTCCATTGTGCTTTGACATATCTGTGTACTCTTTTTGCAACTTGCATATGCAATTCACTAGGAGAATTCAAGAATTGGGATAGTACACTTACATCATACAATATATATGGCCTTGTTGCTGTAAGATACATCAAACATCTTATTAATCTTTTGTAGCTTCCTTCTTGTACTCGTTCAGCACCATCATCCTTCATTAACTTCTCCTTTTGATTCATAGGCGTACTCATACTTTTGCAATCGTCCATTCTAAATTTCCTCAGAATTTCTTTGCATACTTCTTCTGACAAATGAATATTTGATCTTGGATTTGTTTAACCTCCATTCCAAGAAAGGAAGCCATCTCTCCGAGATCCGTCATTTCAAAGACTTTTATCATCTCCTTTTTCAACTCTTCTATGAGCACAACATTACTCCCTATTACTAATAGATCATCAACATACAAAGAAATTATAATAATGTTAGAGTTAACATGCTTTATGCAAAGAGTTGATTCACTTAGGCTTTTCTGAAAACCTAAGTCATAAATACGATCATTGATTCTACTGTACCAAGCCCTTGGAGCTTATTTTAATCCATAGAGGGCCTTTTTCAGCAAGTAGACTTTGTCTTCCTATCCTTCTACAACAAATCCTTCAGGCTGCTCAACATAGATTTCTTCCTGCAAGAAACCATTCAAAAAGGCTGATTTAACATCAAGTTGGTAGATTTTCCAACCCTTTTTGTGTTGCAATTCCCAAAAGAAGCCTTATTATGTCAAGTCTTTCGACTGGTGCAAATGTTTCAAAAAAATTTACACCAAAAATCTGAGCATAACCCTTCACTACAAGCCTAGCTTTGTGTTTGTTCATCGAACCATCTGCATTTAGCTTATTTTTGTAAAACCCATTTAACACCAATAACCTTTCTGTCTGTAGGCCTTTCTACCAGCTTCCATGTGTCATTTTTCTCGATCATGGTTAGCTCCTCCTGCATTGCGACTATCCATTTCTTGTCTCTTTTAGCTTCTGCATATTCAGCAGGTTTAAATACGGCTACATTGCATATTTTATAGATATCTGAAAGTGACCTGGTTCCTTGAACAGGACGATGATCATCTCGTTCCTCAAAATTGTGCAATTCTTTAGCTTCTCTTTCTTGCTTTTCTCCATCCCAATCCCATTGCTTTTGTTCTACAAATTCCACATCTCTTCTTACTAAAATTTTTCTAGTTTGTGGTTGGAAAATTTTGTAAGCTTTTGACTACATGCTATAGCCAATGAAAATTCCAGGTTCTGCCTTCTTGTCAAGTTTATCCCTTTTCGACTGAGGTATGTGAGAAAAACATAAGCAACCAAAAATCTTGAGATTTTTTAGTAAAGGTTTGTACCCATGCCAAGCTTCAAAAGGTTTTTGACCATTCACTGCCTTTGTAGGCAGCCTATTCAACAAAAATGCAGCAGTATTGGCTGCCTTTGCCTAAAACATTTAGGGGAAGCTCTTCTCGTGCAACATACACCTTGACATCCCCATGATGGTCCTATTCTTCCTTTCACTTACTCCATTTTGCCGGGGAGTATATGGAGTAGTAAGTTGATGCTCTATTCCAAAAACTTCACAAAAGTTTTTGAACTGATCTGAGCACTTGTAGTTTGCAGCCGCTTTGGTTTTCTACCAAGTCTTTGAATTTCCAAAAAACTTCAGCTACCTTGGATTTGAATTTTAAGAAGTATATACAACACATCCTTGTTAGATCATCAATAAAAAATATGTAATACCTTCTTCCTTTCAATGATGGAGTTCTTTGGGAGCCTCCAAGATCTATATGAATCAGCTACGATTTTTGAGTCTCTCTCCAAGTGGATTTTGGGAATGGCAATCTTGTCTGCTTACCAAAATGACATGCCTCGCAACTTGGGAGTTCCTCTTCAAGTGGAGGTAAACCTTTTGCCAACCCTTTTTTTTACATATACAAAAGCGCCCTGTGGTGGAAGTGACCCAACCTGTCCAACACTTGATAAATTATGATCAAGTTTAGGAATAAACAAAACTTCAGAAATAAGTTTTTTACCTGTATAACCCTCAATAGCTACAGTCCCCTTTCCTTTTGCAGGGAGGTATTCTCTATTTTCCAATCCTAACTGTTGATGTTGCTGTTCTATCAAGCCTTTTGGAAAGCTTTTCATCACTAGCCATGTGGTTTGTACAACCATTATCGATAAGCCAACTGTCACTTGAAATACTAGATGCAAAACATGATGCAACAAATAGTTGTCCTTCCTCATGTTGATTTGTAACTTGAGCTTTTCCTTGTTGATGCTATCCTTTTTCCTTGTAGATGATCTCAGCATACCTAAGTTTTTGACATTTTCGGCATCTCATATTCGACTTTCTCCAGCATTTGAAGTGAGGATGATTCTTCCTTCCCCAATATTGACACGGAGGGAATTTTTCTCCTCTGTTGTTGCCTGAATTGTGGCTACTTCCATTACCAGCGGAAACCTTATCATTTTCAGCATAATTCTTCTTCCCTTTGATTTTCTTGTATTTGTTTCCAGGATAGTTTTGCAACTTGGCCTGAAGTGCACCTTCTACCGACCCTTCCTGTCTCATTAACCTTCTTTGCTCTAGTGCGTGCAATGTATTTAGTAATTCTGCCAAAGTTATCTTTGACAGATGCTTAGTATTTTCTAAGGAAACAATGGTTGGTTCAAACTTCTCAGGTAATGTAACAAGAAGTTTCTCAATAACTCTACTATCAAGATGCTTATTGCCCAACATTCTTACCTTTATCACAATGCTAAGAAGCCTATCTGAGTATTCTTTGACATTTTCAGAATCTTTCATTCTTTGTATCTCAAATTCTCTAATGAGATTCATAGCTTTCATTCCTTTGATTCGCTCATCTCCTTGGCATTCTTCTTTTAGAAATCCCAGATTGCTTTTGCCGATTCCAACGTCATGATTCTGGAAAAAATTGTAGGTGAAAGTGCAACATATAAGCAAGATTTCGCCTTAGATTTTCTTGTCTTCCTTTCCTTGTGAAGTTTGATTTGAGCTATTATTGGATTGCTTGGTAAAATAGGAATTTTGTAATCCTCCTGTACTACTTCCCAGAGATCACATGCCTCCATATGAGATTGCATTTTGATAGCCCATACTTGGTAGTTCTCTCCATCAAACACTGGTGGAGAAATAGCATAAGAACCAGAAGAGTTTTCTCAATCCATGTATTGTGATGGCTTTTCGAGGCAACATGTAGGGACTTTGTTGATGGTTCACTCAGACTACACTCACAAGTCCCTTAAGAAGAGGGCTCTGATACTAATTTGTTGGTGTTAACAGCTAAAGAAAAACATGCGACAGAAGAAGAAAAAAAGATATATTATTATGCTGAAAGAAGAAATATTTAAATAAAATGAACTCCTAACAATCAGCAATAAAAAATGAGGTAATCGAAAACAGAATCTTCCTATTAGCTAGGCACTAAGTCTACCAATAACTCTACATGCCTAAAGACTAGGAAACTCACAACTGAAAGACTAAAACATAAAATATCTATCTTCTGAAAATAGAAAACACATCAACAGCCATGCCATTATGCCAACTCAACATCAATTAACAGCTTATGAGGTAGATTTCAACACCATGTTTGTCACGACCCGAGAGCACCCCCTAGTCGTAACCAATGTACTTGACCCCGAAGGGGTCTTATACAAGCCTCATAGCATTCATTCATTGCATAGGTAATAAATATAGTGCGGAATTAAAACTTATTTAACACCAAACTATTAAAAGTCTCATTTATAAAGCAGTGGAAATACTAAGTCTCATATGGCCATCTTAGAGAAACTTTAACAAGATAAGGTCACGGCCCTTTACAATCGAAAACTTAGACAAAAGTCTTAAAACATAAAAGAACTAGAGTAATAGAAGTCCTTGTCCTAGATCTATGAGGACATACCAAGTCTTGGAGGAAATCTTTATCCAAGCACTTCAACCTTAGCTATAACCAATCACTTCCCAGAACCTACACTTTCTAGAAAATAAAAGAAATATGGGTTAGCACACACATATGTACTAAGTATGATGCCCATGCAAAAACATGCTTAAAACAGACATTTTAGTTTAGAACCATACATATGCTTTCTTTTGAGAAATATCACAAGTCATAAGCATAATATCATAAAATACATCATAACCAACATATAAGACATTCTTCACATTTAGAGTTCACCTCAAGTAACCCTTAATGCTAAACTTTGTGCAGTGCATGAAAGGCGTCCCATACAATCCTCCATACTAAGTACCACTTCAAGACCACCCAAGAGTGACTTACCATTCATCATGCTTCACATTACATGTAATCATGCTCAACTAGTACCAACATACAACACATACACATATTCATCAAGTAAGTTATTTCATCATCTTAGGACCTCTATTAATTTACCCTAAGAGACACCTAAGTAAGATAGGAAGTGGCCGCCCATCCACCCTCTTAACACATACCTAGGCATTCCTCAAGGCTATAATAGACAAGAACCTATACATTTCAATACAATATGTCAAGTAACTCATTTCATCAATATAAGCTATTTATTCAACTAATTCATTTGGACCACAAGTCAACATTGTTTAATAGATTAATTTAGGACACATTCATGCCTTTAGAGGACTTTCATTCATTAGCCATTAAGGCTTAGACAACTCACTATAGTACCTTCAAAGCCTACTCATGCAATGTATAGATAGCATCCCATACTACTACCTACACTTTGTAGTACCTATCAAGTAACTAGAGTGCACATCTCACATGATGGAAATAGGCATTTAACCGAAACAAACCATGATAGCTAAGTCATGGAATCCAGTGTCATATAACCCCACACCGAATAAAGGTGTTCTACATGCCAAGGGTAGAACTAGTACACATCGTACGTAGGCACATAGTTTATTGGATATCCAAAGATGTTCATTGAACTCTAGCCTAACATTGGGAAGAGCCACCATCTTAACCATATCCACTCGGTGCTTAGCCTTAGTTCCCATAGAGTAGTTCATTTCGTTAACATTATTACACATGAGAGGGTGCCCTTTGGCCTATCGAATCAAGGTACATTATAAGGATAGCTAATTAAATTCCCATGGAAGGGTGCCTTAGGCCTACTGAATCTTCATTAAAGGGTTCCTTAAGCATACCGGTCCAAGGTTCATCATATCAAACATTAGAAGGGCTAACACCATTAGGTCTACCGATTTCATGGTTTATCAATTAGCATTCATAGAAGGGATACCAACATTAGGTCTACCGATCCATAGATACATTAATCACATTACATTCATTAACACAAGGAGAAGATGCCCTAGGCCTACCAATCAATGTGCATCAATACAATACATTACTTAGGAGACCCTTTCACAATAGATCAAGCTCATGTATTCATTCTTTCATTAGTGTAGAATTGAGTAATGGCCTTTCAATCAACACAATTATCTTCTATACATGATCCTATTACTTTCATGAAGATCACACACCCATATACTTCACATATTGATCACACATGGATCCATCACATACAAGGTATAAGGAGACATATATCAATTGAATATCATAAAATGCATAAAAGTAACCACCTCCACCATAAATGGATCACACATCAATAGATCATAATTCTATATCAATATAACTCCATCTCAACCCTTAGATTCAAGATACTACAAGAGATAGGGAAATTGACATCATTCCATAACCAATTCACCATCAACATGATCTCATTCATAACTTTCCGTTCAAGGCCATCATCCTCATATTACCAACATATCAAAAATTCACCATAATAAGGCATAATTAATGACATGAATTCATAAAACTAACATCATCTAAACACATATTATTCATTATACTTCGATAATCAACTAATTCCCAATCAATTTCCATAAACAAGAGGTTTGGGGAAAACATGGGTTCTTGAAGGAATTCCATATAAAATCATCTTTAGTTACTTAATCAAACATCAATTGATCATAAAATGATTTTAAAACGTTTTACCAATTAACTCATGCTTAGATTAGAAAGTAGTATTTTTTATCATTGAAAGGGTTTGAAATATCTTTTGATTTGACTCCTTGAATGAATGATTAATCAAGGATCAAGGATCACCATACCTTTACTAAGAATCCCCAAGCAATTTGAGGAAGAACCACCTTGAAATCGTCAAACCCTAGCTCCAATGGTCATCTTCTTCTTCTTCTCTAATGGAGGAATTCTAGTGAGAGAAATATTTGAGAGGAGATGGGTTTCTTTTTAATTCTAATAGGAGGGACTTAAATGAAGGGAATTAGGTCATAAAAAGGTCTTATAGTTGTTAGGAAAGGAATAGAATAACATAGGGTCAATTTTGGAAAAGAACTAAGGATCCATCAAATTTTAACTTAAAAATTCTGCCCTTGCCGTTTTAGTTCACCCATTGGAACACTAGGGCTCGCCAAGTGGTTAGGCGACTCGCCTAATGCTCCTTAGTCCGCCCTATTTAACAATGAGCTCCAAAAATGGACAGTGCCTCACTATTTTGGGCATAACTTTTTACCCCGAGATCGGAATTGGGCAAACTCGATGACGTTGGAAAGATGACCCCAAGACCTTTTATTGGATAGGTCATGGCCCACATAATTCGTTGTGAGCTAAGAGATATCAAAATTTTAAGTTGACCCTACACTCTAAGTCAAATGAAACACCATTCACAACCTTGCTCGCCCAATGGACCCTCTTAGCTCCTCTAGGGCACTAGGCAACTCTCCTAATGCACCTTGGTTTCGCCCATTTTAACAGTAACTCACTTTTGGGGAAGCTTCACTAGGCGATGGAGAGGATCAATGGGCGAATCGCCAAACACTTTGGCGACCCACGATCTTGTTCGCCCATTTCTCCAGCACCTTGGCTAAGTGGGACAGCCCACTAGGCGACCCTAGTGCACTTTGGCCCATCGCCAAAGCACTTTGGGCGACCATGCTGACCATCGCCAATCTATCCATGGAGAGAACAAGTTCTTCTTTACCCATCCTTGATAGTTTAGGTTCCCAACTTCACCCTAGATATCTACCTTGCTCCATTTAGGTTCTAAAACATCCTAGACATCAACCTAAAGTCACACTAACCCAAACGTCAAGGCTCTAGTTCATCCTATTTCATTTTCAGGGTCATCACACTTTCAGGCATTCTATGATGAGCTGTTGTGTAGATTAAACAAAGGATTTTTGTTGTAAAAATGTGATATTGGATAGGGGTGATTTATTTATAATGTGGACTGGAAAATGAGTACTCTTAGTGATACAAGTTACATGACTATGTAGAGATTTGTCAGAGTACTCTGCCACAAAAGAAACATATGAAGTATCCTGGTGGGCATTGTATTAACTGGGAAAAGGAGGTAGAGAGCGGGAAAAAAGAGGTAATATCATTTGCATTTAGGCTTCTAGTTTTGTTTCACTATTCATCTGTAGTTAAGATTCCAAAAAGGGACGAAAAGCTGATAATCTTGTTGACACCCAATTTTGACCTTAATTTCTTTTAATTCATTATTTTCGAGCTTCTAAATTAATAATGTATCCAATTGTCTTTTTTCACAACTATTCTTAGTACAACGACTATTTGTTATTACTTTTGTTATTGTCATTTCAAAATTCTATAACCACTACTAAAATTGTATGTTCTATTATATTATCACTTTTTACACCCCTTTTCTTAAATAATCAATTGTCGTCATCTTATTTCAAATTTCTTACTTATTAAATTAATTATAAATCTATATTTTGTATTTATATTTTATATTAGTACAAAGTCGTAATATTGATATTTTTATTTTATAAACTAGCAGTTGTCATCATATCGTACTATATATTGTATTAGTTATTGAGTTAGAAGCCCAAAATAATTTTTGTAAAATAAGAAAGAAATGGCCAAGAAAATTCAGCCAAAGCCTAAATAAGTCTTCAGACATTTCTAGCCCAAACAATAAATCAACCCATATAATATTTTAATAACCCAAAAAGTCCTTTCACTTCTTAAACCCTAATACTGAAATATCATGTCAGTAACTACGTCCCCTTTTCGTTCTTCTGATTTGTGCAAAACTTCAAACACTCTTCCTTCATGAACCGATTTGGTTGCCTCTATTTTGGTGCAAAATTTGTCCCAAGCTCTTCAACGAATCAAATTTCAAAGAGATAACACAATTTTGATATATTTCCTTAAGACTTTTATACTTTTTTCTGATTGCTCTGCCATGGATGCACTTGGTGACAAACTTGAAACGTTCGAATCCAAACACTTATTTTGACCGAGTTTTGAAATCAAAAAAATAAATCTAAATCCCGCACAAACTATGAACCCTAGTTTTAAATCGCCTTTAAATACTCACAATTAACTCCAATTTTGAGGGTAGAACCTTTAGCTGCCGCACTTTGTATTAAGCCACTTCTTCTTAGACTTTTTATTGTGACTTTTGGGTTTGAACTTCTTTAATCTCTTTGTTCTTTATCAAGCATAGATCTGCGACCAAAAGCCCCGTTCACTGCCCCGCAACAGGTGACATACGCTTCTCACTTTTCTCTATTTTTTAAATTTCTGTGATGAGTTATACCATGGTTAGCTCCAAAAATCCATGTATGATGATTATCTTTATTTATTATAACTGATGCTAAAGAATGTATTTATGTCTTGTTTGAAATATGAAATTATGTTCCTTTCACGATTTAAAGCTACAGTTTGAATAATGTTTGGTTTTAGTATTAGATATTTACATAAAATGGTTGGTTTGAACTTATGGAATTTGTATTTTTTGTTTGTTTGTTTTTTTATAGTTAAAAACATATTTTTAGAGAGATTGATAACTAGTTTGTTTAGATATAAAATGTTGTGTAGATCATGTGTATCCATCACTTCTCAACATTTTTTTTCCTTTGCACATATTCTTTTTAGTACAAGTATGTGGGTAAGTTATCATAAAGGATGTATAATGCCGTCAAAGCTTACCACTCATATTGCAGTGCTTGATTGCCCTGTTATGCTAACAAGCATGCGCGCACGAGAGAGAGAGAGAAAATTACTGGAGCATGTCAACATTTTGACACATATACAACAACAACATACCCAGTGAAATACCACTAGGTGGGGTCTGGGGAGGGTAGAGTGTACGCAGACCTTACCACTACCTCGTGGAGGTAGAAAGGCTGTTTTCGGAAGACCCTTAGCTCAACTACATCAAATCCAAGTAAAAGAGGAGAAATATAAAAAACATAACATCCAATAAAGAAAATAGTGTATAATCAACAAATGAGACAATTACATCAAGAAAACAATGTGAGAAGTGAAATGTAGTAAACAACATAAGGTTAGGACTACTACAAACGCTAACAACCCATACCTTTGCAAGGGAAGACAACACGCTAACCCTACTAACCTTCAACCTTAATACGCGACCTCCACTCCTTCCTATCTAGAGTCATGTCCTCGGTAATGTGAAGCTGAGCCAAGTCCTGTCTAATCACCTCTCCCCAATACTTCTTAGGCCTA
>JAJOOR010086167.1:0-17661 GCA_036250505.1 Solanum acaule | reverse complement strand
AAGAACAAATTCACTATCAAAATTGAATCTTGAGAACTAAAATTTAAACCAAAAAAGATGTTTTAAATGAAACCATACCCGACCATCTTCACATCCAAGAAACCAACGACCTGGATTGTTTGCAGACCAAGAAATCTTCATTATAGCTCTTTTTCCACAATGACAAAAAAAATTAGAATCCATTTGCACTAAATATGAGCACAAATCGTTTTAAAGAGAGGAAAAAACTTGGTTTGAAAGAGGAGGAAAAGAGAAATGAGATTTTGATTTGGAAATATATAGATATATATATATAAAAGGGATTCATTAAGGGTAGGATTGTCATTTCAGCATTTTTTTATCGTTGTGGGCCTCGAAAATAACTCCCAACTCGCGCAGAATTCGTGCATATCACGCATTTTGCCAGGTGGGACTCGCGCGTTTATCTATTAAAAGGTTGGATAGTTAAAGTGTCTATTTGTGCACTATGAAAGTTGAAGGTCAAAGTTAAAATTTGAAGCCAAGTTTAGGGTCTAATATCTGTATTATGCCAACTATAAATGGTGTTTTTATAAATATAAAACATTTGATAATTTTTAAAAGTTCTCAAATAATAGAACTTGGCTCAAATACTAATTTTTCCCAGTATTTGAGGATTTGAATTGTTTGCTAGAAAATTTGTGAAATAACGATAAGTTGTATGGCCAAACAATGTTTGTCAAGTTTTTTCTCAAATATTTTTGGAAATATCTATGCCAAACGCTGCCTAAGTATAATAATGTTTTTCCCCCCTCCAGAAAAGTCTGTAGGACAATTCCTACTTACATTTAGGCTTATTTTGAATATTTCTTTGTTTTCGTTCCTAAATGTAAGTCATCCTTATGCTAATCTTTTTTTTTTTTTTTTTGCATGAATTCGATGAGTTCAATGGACTTTCTTCCTGCATTCTTGTTGGGCTGGATAGATGCGAATTCAGAATTTGAAGACGATGAATGCACCACCAATAACACGTTAATTAAAATATATCATCCAATATTAATTCATAAAATATTTTTATACAACGTAAAAATATGAAACGAATGTAATAACGTATAAACTATTGAAAGATATCGGCCGCATATTACTTGTCTTGGGGCAATTGGGTAAAAACACGGCAAACACTTGCTAGCAACTTTGGATTTATTATCAAGTCACTAATTATTTTTTATAATTTTAATTTAAATGAGGAAATAAATAATTTCAAGACTAATCTAATTGGATAATTTACAGAAATTTTGCTAGTTTACAGGTTAATTATTTAAATACACATTAATTTACAATATTACGAATCTTATTAGATTTTGATACATTCAGATGCACGTATCTCGGGATACACAAAATTATGCGGAATTTGTTCTAGATATACTGTATCCAAGTGGATTTGCATGTATATGGGATACATAGACAACTATCCCTCATCTCCCTCCTATCTTGCTCGCCACTCTCCTATTATTTGATATCCCAGATACATGCGAATCACACCAAATACATACATATACATGTATCCAGTGTGTATCGAATGTGATTTGTATGTATCTGAGATACATAGACAAATCTCACTCGCTTCCCTTTTGTTCTCACTCGCCTTTTCTCCCTTTTACAGTGTATCCGATAGAAAAAAAATAAAAATCTTGGTGTGTTTGACTTAAAATTAGGTATGACATTACTAATTAATTAGTGATATAAAATATAATTATTTCAAAATATAGAAAAAATTAAATATATTAGAAATATTTGTGTAATTAGATAATATCTTCGATTTAACACCTCTAACCATATACAAGAAAAAATAATTTACATTTTATCCATTATTATCTCTTATTTTCCATATGCCAAACGATCCCACAAGTCTTTTTCTTTTGAAAAAAGGAGCTTCATAACAAATCAGGGAGAATAAAATATTTATTAGCTGATATTCATTTTTAAAAAATACACCTCAACAATTATGTACGTGTATATTTTAAATATATACAATTTAAATTTTGTATACAATGATGAAAATAATTGAATCACATCGTAATGTTGTAAATAATACGATGTACCATATCTGCTGGTCTTTTGTAAAAATAATTACAATGATAGAGTTATAATAATTTGTAAAAATTGTCAGATAGATTGCATGTGAACCTTGTGGTTCTTATAAGAAAATAAATTTATCTTAATAAAAAATAAATTGGGAAGATAGTTTTAGCATATGGTGATTATAATATGTGTTGTTATATAGAAAAAATGACGATATGATGTTTTGCTCTTGCCAATCTTTGAAAGTTACCTTTAAAATACTTTGTACCACAAGTCATGATAGCTTGGCGATAACTCGAATAATTACCCAATGATTCTCAAATCAAGATCTCTATATATAGCCTGAGATAAGCAACTCTTGATGAATTGAACACATATGACTCCATGTACTTGTAAAGACTTCGGATGCAATACTAATAGTGTTTGGATCCCTAATTTGAATCCTATGTTACTATATATTGTATGTTGTATTGTCATGCTTTGAGATTTTACTCTAGACATAACATCTTATAGAATATCAATGTTTGTACCAATCACTTCGGGAGTGGTCTTCCATATACCCTAGTTGTTAATGATATGGGGGTAGACCAGTGATCAATATGATTTTACTATGAATAAATTCTACCGAGTCGATAGAATGGGCTCGGATAACCAGGGCTTTGTCGCTGAAAAACGATTGAACGAAGAACTGAATTCGAGTTGGGTCATTTCGCTTTCCTTTTTTTATATGGGATAAAAATCTTGATCATATGAAACTTTATCAAGCTTATGTTGGTTTATGGTGGAGTTGCGGAGGTTGTAGTTGATGGTGTGATGGCGGTTGTAGATGGCACCGATAATTTAAAGTGAAGTGAAAAAAGGGTTTTATAATAAGCTAAAATTTCTAGGTTGTAATGAAAAGAACAAGGGCTTTGTTAAAAACTTAAGAGAAACGATTCAAATTATAGGACTAAAAATAGAGAATGGTTATTAATGTATGGGCTTTGGTCTTCTTCTTTTTTCCCAATAGATTGTAAATATTATCAGTTTTAGCAAATTGAAGGTCATTCTATTCCCAACTCCGAGAAGTCTAAATGATCTGGCCCACTTACACGAACTTCATCAGCCTTAAACACTCTTATTTCACACATTCATCCTCTTGTCTAAATACAACATAACAACCCTAACTAAATCAGTCTTAACGAGATCTGTCGGTTTTTGTCCAAATCAGTCGATTAACGGCGGTGGTGCCACTCTCATCACCTCCGCATAGTCTTTTCCTCATTTTCAAAGCCATAAAAGGCCATTTTTTGTTAAATATCTGAGCTTGAAGCTCTTTCATTGACTTAATAATTCCGTACAAAATTGGCCCAATGAGCCCAAAAAGAAAACAAAAAAATATCTGGCCCAATCCAAAAATTGAATCGACCATCCCTTCTTAAATATCACCCTAGCAGCTAGGGTTTTCAAATTGAGCTCTCTTTTTTCCTCTCCAATGTCGCCGCTGGGTGCTTTCACTAACTCCACCTTCCTCCTTCTTATGCGAAAGGATCATTAACATCTTCCTCCTCTTTATACCACAATTCATCTTTCTTAGCTTGCAAAAGGTGGACCTCCACTATCTTTTGCACTTTTCCCCTTTTCCTTATTTCTTCTGACCTCTTTTTCCTCTTTTGCTGATATTTGCTCCAGTGGATGAAATGGTTATCAACGTGGTTTTGATATAGCGGCAAAAGGTCATCTCCTCTACTGTTGCTTTGAATAGAAAAGGAAAAGCTCGTAAAAATCACTGGTTTCAAGCTTTGTCCATGTGATTTTCAATACTAATGGCCTCCAAAACATCCTCCATTTCTCTTTCAGTCTGAAAAGGTAACCCTATCCCCCTTCTTTAATTCTTTTCGCCATTAATTTCTATCATTTTCCTTTGGTGATAATCTTTTAATTGGTCTGAAATTTCAAATTTTGAATTCACTAAACTTTTTTAAGAAGTTGTTATGCCCAAAACATATCTTATAAAAGGGGTCCTTGTTCAACCCTTTAAATGTCTATGGTTGCAAATTTTCATTAATAGATCTACAATCATGAGATCATTTTAGTTGACAGGTTTTGTTTATGAATTTTCTCTTTGATGACAAAATACTTTTATTTCATAATTTTTGTACTTTTGAAGTATTTGTCATTTTAAAAAAAGAACACCACTACAAAATAATCATCATTAATTGCAGCAGCTAATTGATAATAGCGTCGATTATTCAAGTCATGAATGAAATTTTGTAGTCACATTATATCACAATTTTTTACTTTCATAATTGATAAGATTGAACTTTAATACTTAACATTGTTCCATATTACTGTTCGTTCACATAATGTAACAAATACAAAGAGTATTAAAAATATAGCAAGGTTTAGGTTATAAAAATGTGATGTTGATTATTGGTACTTATTCTTGATCAATGAAAGGCCCTTAAAGCAAGTAAAGAAAGAATTCAGAATTGCTATTTGGAGTACCATGATCTATACACATAAAAAACAAACAACTTCAAAAAAATTCAAGCCAAAAATGTAGACAAGAAAGATGCAAGTATACAAATACAAAAGGAGATTAAAGAAAGGATTGAACATATGAAGAACTCAAAAAAGCTAATAAATGTTTTTATTTGATTCAACAATTTTATAATTAAATAGGATTACTGGTAATAGGAAGTTGTAATAAATTCTTTCTATTTTGGAGGTCATTGGGATTGGGCTTCCTTTCTGGAAAGTAGTATCTCACTATGTGTATTTGTTTGTTCAATGAAAATATTCTTAACTTATTGAAAAAAAGAAGAAGAAAGAAATCCAAAGCTCATACATTAATAATCATTTTGACAATTATCTCTTTTAAATCATATAAATTAAATCTTCTCTCTTATGTCTTAATCCTCGCCCTTTTTTATTACTACATGAAAAAATTGCCTTATCATAAAATTCTTTTTTCACTTTATTTCACTTTGACACGACTGATACCATCTACAACTGTCGCAACACCACTAGCTACATCCTCCACAACTCTACCATCAACCAATGCAGATGATGATGGTGCGACGATAATTGCAGATGACATTGATCATGTCAAAGTGAAGTGAAAAAGGGTTTTATAATAAGTCAAAATTTCTAGATTGTAATGAAAATAACAAGGTTTCATTAAAACTTAAAAGAGAAAATTCAATTTCTAGATCTAAAAATGGGAGAATGGTCAAGATTGTTATTAATGTATGGCTTTGGTCTTTTTTCTTCTTTTTTTTCCCAGTAAATTGTAAATATTGTCATTTTTTCTAGAAAAATTACAGTCCAATATAACAATTATTTTAATTTACTAAATTTCTAGAAGAAGTTGTTATGTCCAAAATATACCTTATAAAAGGGGTTCTTGTTCACCTTTTTAAATGTCTATGGTTGCAAATTTTCATCGATGGGATCAATCGAACACATTGAATCAGGGTAACAGATCAACACTAGGGACTCATTTAAAACTGCAATCCCATAACGTGGCCTCTTGAGATCAGTACAAATGCTCGGCATTTCTATTTTGTATGGGACACATGAGCCCAAGTTTGGTTCTTTTTCGCGTTATGGTGACCCCTATTCATCATCTTCGTTTCCATCTCAGCGTTATGAGGGGTATGGATCTTCTAAGATCAAGTCAATACAGGAAAGATCGGATGCCGCGCTGAGAGTATTATTTGTGGGTAAAATTTCTGTCTTATAGATATCTCTTAATGTAAGATACCTTTTAAATGTTATTGCTACTGCAGTGACTGCACATGCTCCTTTGGAATGTTCATTTCCCAGGCAATTAGTTTCATCTTAGTTATTAACTTAAAATTGATTTCAACAAAACATAAGGGCTGTGGGATCTCATTTTAAAATAAAAAAATGTAGAGATAATTTTCCCCCAATTTCTTGTTTAAAGAAAAACCCTTTTCTCCAAATTATAACAGATGACCATGCTATTGGAACAACGTCTGTATATCTATGATGTTTGGATTACACTGCATATGTTGTTGTTATAACAGATGACCATGCACTACGATTGTGAAAGTTTTTGGTCAATCATAATATGATACCTATATTTGAAAAGATGGTAAGTTTGATACTTTTGACTGAAGCTTAATTGTCTAAATATGTTTTTAATAAGTACATGGTCTACTGCCAGTACAGTGCAAATATCTCTCAAGATTGACTAGCGGAGTCCTGGGCTGATAAACCACAGTCCTCAAAGTTTCAGCCTGAAACCACAGTCCTCAAACCAGAAGGCTGAAACTTTGAGGACTGTGGTTTATCCGCCCAAGACTCCGCTAGCTGATCTTGAGAGATATTTGCATTGTACTGGCAGTAGAACATGTACTTAGTAAAAGCACATTTAGACAATCAAGCTTCAGTCAAAAGTATCAAACTTACCATCTTTTCAAATATAGGTATCATACTATGATCGACCAAAAACTTTCACAACCGTAGTGCATGGTCATCTGTTATAACAACAACATATGTAGTGTAATCCAAACATCATAGATATACAGATGTTATTCCAATAGCATGGTCATCTGTTATAATTTGGGGAAAAAGGTTTTTCTTTAAACAAGAAATTGGGGGAAAATTATCTCTACATTTTTTTATTTTAAAATGAGATCCCACAGGACTCATGTTTTATTGAAATCAATTTTAAGTTAATAACTAAGACGAAACTAGTTGCCTGGGAAATGAACATTCCAAAGGAGCATGTGCAGTCACTGTAGTAGCAATAACATTTGAAGGTATCTTACATTAAGAGACAGCTATAAGACATAAATCTCATCCATAAATAATACTCTCAGCGTGGCATCCGATCTTTCCTGTATTGACTTGATCGTAGAAGATCCATACCCCTCAAAACGCTGAGATGGAAACGAAGATGATGAATAGGGGTCACCATAACGCGAAAAAGAACCAAACTCAGGCTCATGCGTCCCAAACTCAGGCTCAGTACAAAAACTACAATACAAATGACAAAAAATAAACACTAAAATAATAGAAAGACGAGATTGTGCAAATATGGAAAGGTATAAAAACTCAAACTGAAAGAAATATTGCTAAGTACTACCTGATCTCCTCGGAGTAATATTTTGTGCTCCAAACTGTATGCGATGCTATTTTTCCAGATGGCCTTTGATTTGTGATCCAACATACTTCACAAAAAAACAGTGCAGAATCACCTTGACAATGCTTGTATTAATCAAATTTTATCAAAAGGAACTAAATTTAGGCAGCTATAATACCTGATTGTCAGAAAGTAGTGCGACTTGTGTATAGACCTCATCAAACGTTGCATAATCGAACCCATTGAAATCAAATTCTAAACAAGAATTCAACATTTTCTGCCATCAATACTAAACAGAGAAACCTACAAAGTAAATATTGTAATCGAACCCATCGAAATCAAATTCTAAACAAGAATTCAACATTTTCTACCATCAATACTAAACAGAGAAACCTACAAAGCAAATATTTTAACCAATTTATACCAAGTTTTCAACGAAATTGACACTAAGCAGACGAAAATTATATTAACTCATAACTTTACATCTACAATGCGACATAAATTCGGGTGATGACCTCCGCAAATTGCATAGAAATTGGAGGGGTTACTCAACCCTCCACAATATGACGTAATTAGGAGGGGTTATATTACCCTCCTCAATTTAAGGCTTTTTCTGTAGTGTCTTTTTGCAGATATTTGCCCCAGCGGATGAAATGGTTACCAACGCGGTTTTGATAGAGTGGCAAAAGGTCATCTCCTCTACTGTAGCCTCGAATAGAAAAGGAAAAACTCGTAAAAATCATAAAATTCAAACTTTGTCCATGGGATTTTCACTACAAATGGCCTCAAAAACATCCTCCATCTCTCTTTCAATCTTCAAAGGTAACCCATCTACCTTTTTTATTTCTTTTCACCATTAATCTCTATCATTTTTCTTTGGTGCAATCAATATTTTCACTGGTCCGAAATTTTAAATTTTGAATTCACTAAACTTTTTGAAGAAGTTGTTATGCCCAAAACATACATTATTAAAGACGTCTTTCTTCACCTCTTTAAATGTCCATGGTTGCAAACTTTCATTTATAGATCTATAATCATGAGATCATTTTAGTTGACACGTTTTGTTTTAAAATTTTCTATTTGATGACAAAATACTTTCATTTCATAATTTTTATACTGTTGAAGTATTTGTCATTTTTAAAAAAGAACACTACTATAAAATAACCATCATTAATTGCAGCAGCTAATTGATAATAGCTTCGACAATTCAAGTCATGAGATAAAATTTTGTAGTCATAATGCATAAATAGTGACTATAAACATTATATCACAAATTTTTTACTATCATAATTGATAAAGATCGAACTTTAATACTTAACATTGTTCCATATTACTGCTCGTTCACATAATGTAACAAATACAAAAAGAATATTAAAAATTTAGCAAGGTTTAGGTTATAAAAATGTGATGTTGATTACTGGTACTTATTCTTGATCAATGAAAGACACTTGAAGCAAGTAAAGAAAGAATTTACAATTGCTATTTGGAGTACCATGATTTATACACATAAAAAGCAAACAAATTAAAATAATTTCAAGCCAAAAATGTAGACAAGAAAGATGCAAGTATACAAATACAAAAGGAGATTAAAGAAAGGATTGAACATATGAAGAACTCAAAAAACCTATTAAATATTTTTATTTGATTCAACAATTTTATAATTAAATAGGATTACTGGCAATAGAAACTTGTAATACATTCTTTCTATTTTGGAGGTCTTTGGGATTGGGCTTCCTTTCTAGAAAGTAGTATCTAACTACGTGTATTTGTTTGTTTAATGGTAATATTTTTAATTTATTGAAAAAAAAAAAGAAAGTTCAAAGCTCATACATTAATAAGCATTTTGAAAATTATCTTTTTTAAATCATATAAATTAAATCTTCTCTCTTATGTTTTAACCCTCACCTTTTTTTATTACTACATGAAAAAATTGCCTACTCATAAAATTCTTTTTTCACTTTATTTCAATTTGACACGACTGATACCATCTACAACTGTAGCAACACCACTAGCTACATCCTCCACAACTCTACCATCAACCAATGCAGAAGACGGTGGTGCGACGATAATTACAGATGACATGGATCATATCGAAATAAAGTGAAAAAGGGTTTTATAATAAAACATAATTTCTAAATTGTAATGAAAATAACAAGGTTTCATTAAAACTTAAAAGAGAAAATTCAATTTATAGATCTAAAAATGGGAGAATGGTCAAGATTGTTATTAATATATGGCTTTGGTCTTTTTTTTTTTTTTTTTCCCCAGTAAATTGTAAATATTGCCATTTTTTCTAGCAAAATTACAGTCCAAGCCAACGATTATTTTAATTTACTAAATTTCTTGAAGTTGTTATGTCCAAAATATACCTTATAAAAGGGGTTCTTGTTCACCTTTTTAAATGTCTATGGTTGCAAATTTTCATCGATAGATCTACAATTATGAGATCATTTTAGATGACGCTTTTTGTTTTTGACTTTTTTTTAATGAAATTATTAATAAATTGACTAATTTTACTATTTTGTCCCTTATTCCTATTAATTAGCCTTTGAAAAAAAAATTGGATCTTCAAAATCTATTTAAACATCCAAAGGTCATATTAATTATAGGGTAGAATGGGAAAACATTAATTTTATCCTAATTTAGTAAGTGATCAAGTAATATAAAATAAATATTTTTAGTAAAATGCCCTTCTAATATGAGAAAGAGGGAATAATAAATGTCTTTATTTGATTCAACAATTTTATAATTCAATAGGATTACTGACAATAGAAAGCTATAATAAGTTATTTCTATTTTGGAGGCCTTTTGGATTGGCTCCCTTTCTGGGAGGTGGTCTGTTTCTCTAGTGTGCGTGTATTTGTTTGTTTTATGGTAATATTCACAATTAATTAAAAAAATAAAAGAAGAAAAAAGGACCAAGCCCACACATTAATGACAATTTTGACTATTCTCTTTAACCCAATAAATTTAATTTTCTCTCTTAAATTTTAATAACATCCTCGTCATTTTTCATTACAATCTGAAAATTTTGGCTTGTTACTAAAAAAATTCACTTCAATTTGACATGATTGGTGTCTTCGGCAACAACCGTCACACTATCGACTGCAACCTCCACAACTATGGAGCTGCGGAGTTTGTAGCCAGTGGTACGGTGACAGTTGCAGATGGCATCGATCATGTCGAAGTAGAGTTAAAAAAAAGGTTTTTCTGATAGTTAAAAAATTTCAGGTTATATTGAAAACGACGCGGGGTTTCATTAAAACTTAAGAAAGAAGACAATTTATAGAACTCAAAAAAAGAGAAAAGTCAAGATGTTATTAATGGATGAACTTCGATATTTTTTTCTTTCCAATAAATTGTAAATATTAGTATTATTTTTTCAACAAAATTGTAGTCGCGTCCATTCTATTCCCAACCCCGAATAAATAATTACTCCCTCCGTCCCATTTATATGTCATCCCTTTCTATATATAGCTGGACCACAATACTTGTCATTTTATAAAATTTATGCATAAATTATCATATTTTTTCTATTATACCCTTGATAGAATAGTTAATTAATCTTGTCATTTATTAATAAAGTTGACTTAAGAAAACATTAAATAAGGGTAGAAGGGTAAAGTTACATAATTTCTTAATGCAAGTGCAAAGTAAAAAGGTGACATATAAAATGGGACGGAGGGAGTATGATTATTCGGAGATCACGTCATTTTGTGATTATATGCTATTATTTGAAAAACATGTTTATATTTGTTTGATAGTTATATTGGATGAAGATCCGAGGGAAAAATAACGTTAAATCTGGACATATATTTTTTCATCTTTATTTCAAAGGTCATTAGTATAAGCATAAATTAGTTAATATTCCTTTTGTCTTTAGAATATCTTTCCATTTTTTTAAATCACAATTTTAGGTCGATCTTAGCTAGCGTTTAACTATAAATTCTCAAATATTTTTGGCAAGAAACTTTGGGTGAAGTTTCACCATGAGTTTGGTTATAATAGAACTTGGCTCAAATTCTAGTTTTTTTCTAGTATTTGAGGATTTGAATTGTTTGTTAGAAAATTTGCCTAATAACGATAAATTGTATGGTCAAACAATATTTGTCAAGTTTTTTCTCAAATATTTTTGGAAATATCTATGGCCAAATGCTGCCTTAGGATACTAATGTTCTTGTTTTTGCATGAATTCGATGAGTTCAATGTGGACTCTCTTCCCGCATTCTTGTTGGGCTGGACAGAGACAAATTCAAAATTTGAAGACGATGTGTGTATTACCAACAACTAATACACGTTAATTAAAGCATATCATCCAATATTAATTCATATAATATTCTTATAAAATATAGAAATATAAAACTAATGTGATAACGTATAAACCTCATTTTGCTTCAGTTTGTATAGAAAGATATCGGCTTGGGGAAATTGGGTAAAAATACGGCACACACTTACTAGCAACTTTGGATTTTTTAATCAATTCACTTATTATTTTTTATTATTTTAATTTAAATGAGGAAATAAATAATCTCAAAACTAATCTAATTGGATAACTTACATAGATCTCGATATAGTTTATGAGTTAATTATTTAAAATACACGCTAATTTACAATATTACGAATCTTACTAGATTTTGATACATTCAGATACGTTCAGATGTACGTATCTCGGGATACACAAAATTGTGCATAATTTGTTCTAGATACACTGTATCCAAGTGGATTTGCATGTATCTTTAATACATAGACAACTCTCCCTCGCCTCCCTCCTATCTTGCTTGCTCTCTCCTATGTTTTGATATCCCAGATACAAGCGAATCACACCAGATACATACATATACATGTATCTAGTGTGTATCTAATGTGATTTGTATGTATCTGAGATACATAGACAAATCTAGCTCGCTTCCCTCCTGTTCTCACTCGCCTTTTTCCCTATTTCTGTGTATCTGGTAACAAAAAATATGAATCTTGGTGTGTTTGACTTAAAATCAGGTACGAAATTACTAATTAGTGATATAAAATATAATTATTTCAAATTATAGGAAGAAAATAAATATGTTAGAAATAGTTGTGTAATTAGATAGTTTCTCCAATTTAACACCTCTAACCAAATATAAAATGAAACAATTTACAGTTTATTCTGAATTATTATCTTTTATTTTCCATAATACACCTCAACAATTATGTACGTGTATATTTTAAATATATACAATTTAATTTTGTATACAATGAAAAAAATAATTGAATCACATCGTAATGTTATAAGTAATACGATGTACCATATCTGCTGGTGTTTTGTAAAAAGAATTACAATGATAGAGTTATAATAATTTGTAAAAATTGTCAGATAGATTGAATTTGAACTTTGTTGTTCTTATAAGAAAATGAATTTGTCTTAATAAAAAAAATTTGGGAAGATAGTTTTAGCGGATGGTGATTATAATATGTGTTGTTATATAAAAAAAAATGATTTTAAGTATTCAAATAGCCTAAAAAATTATACCGTTAATCGTTTTAGTCCTTCAATAATCAACATATATATATATATATAAATATATTTTGTTAGAGATCGATATGATGTTTTGCTCTTGCCAATCTTTGAAGGTTATCTTTAAAATACTTTGTACCACAAGT
This sequence comes from Solanum acaule, assembly GCA_036250505.1. Classification (NCBI taxonomy): domain Eukaryota; kingdom Viridiplantae; phylum Streptophyta; class Magnoliopsida; order Solanales; family Solanaceae; genus Solanum; species Solanum acaule. The sequence continues at coordinate 4,889 of JAJOOR010086167.1, read as the reverse complement.
CATGATAGCTTGGTGATAACTTGAGTAATTACCCAATGATTCTCAAATCAAGATCTCTATAGCCTGAGATAAGCAGCTCTCGATGAATTGGACACATATGACTCCATGTACTTGTAAAGACTTCGGATGCAATACAAATATTGTTTGGATTCCTAATTTGAATTATATTTTACTATGTATTGTATGTTGTATTGTCATGCTCTGAGACTATACTCTAGACATAGTATTTTATAGAATATCAATGTTTGTACCAATCAATTCGGGAGTGGTCTTCCCATATACACTAATTGTTAATGATCTGGGGGTAGACCGATGATCAATATGATTTTACTATGAATAAATTCTATCGAGTCGATAGATTGGGCTCGGATAATAGGGCTTTGTCGCTGAAAAGCGATTGAATGAAGAATTGAATCCAAGTTGGGTCATTTCACTTTTTTTTTTGATACGGGATAAAAATCTTGATCAAATGAAACTTTATCATGCTTATGTTGGTTTATGGTGGAGTTGCGGAGGTTGTAGCTGATGGTGTGGCGGCGATTGCAGATGGCATCGATAATTTAAAGTGAAGTGAAAAAAGGGTTCTATCATAAGCTAAAATTTCTAGGTTGTAATGAAAAGAATAGGGGTTTTATTAAAAACGTAAGAGAAAAGATTCAAATTATAGGACAAAAAATAGATAATGGTCATTCATGTATGGGCTTTGGTCTTCTTCTTTTTTCCCAATAAATTGTAAATATTATCATTTTTTCAGCAAAATTGAAGGTCATTTTAGTCCCAACTCCGAGAAGTCTAATGATTTGACCCACTTACACGAACTTCATCAGCCTTAAACACCCTTATTTCTCACATTCATCCTCTTGTCCAAATACAACGTAACAACCCTAACCAAATCAGTCTTAACGAGATCCACTGGTTCTTGCCCAAATCAGTCGATTAACGGCAGTGGTGCAACTCTCATCACCTCCACATAGTCTTTTCCTCATTTTTTGAAATCTATAAAAGCCATTTTTGTTGAGTATGTGGGCTTGAAGCTCTTTTATTGACTTAATAATTTCGTACAAAATTGGCCCAACGAGCCCAAAAAGAAAACTAAAAAATATCTGGCCCAATCCAAAAATTGAACCGACCATCCCTTCTTAAATATCACCCTAGCAGCTAGGGTTTTCAAATTGAGCTCCCTTTTTTCCTCTCAAATGTCGCCGCTGGGTACTTTCACTAACTCCAGCTTCCTCCTTCTTATGCGATGAATCGTCAACATCTTCCTCCTCTTTATACCACAATTCATCTTGCTCAGCTCGCAGAGGTGGACCTCCACTATCTTTTGCACTTTCCCCCTTTTCCTTATTTCTTCTGACCTCTTTTTCCTCTTTTGCTGATCTTTGCTCCAGTGGATGAAATGGTTACCAACTTGGTTTTGATAGATCGGTAAAAGGTCATCTCCTAGCAGTTAGGGTTTTCAAATTGAGCTCCCTTTTTTTCTCTCCAATGCCGTCGTTGGGTGTTGTTACCAACTCCACCTTCCTCCTTTTTTATGCTATGGATCATTAACATCTTCCTCATCTTTATACCGTCATTCATCTTTCTCAGATTGCAGAGGTCGACCTCCACTATCTTTTGCACTTTTACACTTTTCCCATTTTCCTTATTTCTTCTGACCTCTTTTTTCTCTTTTACAAAGATTATTAGCTCCGATGGATGAAATGGTTATCAACGTGGTTTTGATAGAGCGACAAAAGTTCATCTCTTTTATTGTAGCTTCGAATAAAAAAGGAAAAGCTCATAAAAATCATCGGATTCAAGCTTTGTCCATGAGATTTTCTGATGGCCTCAAAAACATCCTCCATGTCTCTTTCAGTTTGAAAAGGTAACCCCATCTCCCTTCTTTATTTCTTTTCACTATTAATCTATATCATTTTCCTTTGGTGAATCAATCTTTTCATTGGAAAGGCAAATGACGCAAGTAAAGAAACAATTTTGCACTTGCTATTTGGAGTACCATGATTTATACACATAAAAAGCAAACAACTTAAAATAATTTCAAGCCAAAAATGTAGACAAGACAGGTGCAAGTATACAAATACAAAAGGAGATTAAATAAAGGATTGAACTTACATGAAGAACTCAAAAAAGCTAATAAATGTTTTTATTTGATTCAACAATTTTATAATTAAATAGGATTACTGGCAATTGAAAGTTGTAATAAATTCTTTCTATTTTGGAGGTCTTTGGGATTGGGTTTCCTTTCTGAAAAGTAGTACTATCACATTAAGTGTATTTGTTTGTTCAATGATAATTTTCTTAATTTATTACAAATAAAAAGAAGAAAAAAGTCCGAAGCTCATACATTAATAATCATTTTGACAATTATCTCTTTTAAATTGTATAAATTAAATCTTCTCTCTTATGTTTTAAAGAAACCCTCACTGATTTTTATTCCAATATGAAAATTTTGGCTTATCTTAAAATCCCTTTTCACTTTACTTCACTTCGACATGATCGATGCCATCTACAACTGTCGCAACACTACTAGCTACATTCCCCACAACTCTTCCTTCCGTATAAAAAAAGAAGAGGCAAAATATTGTCCCAACTCGGATTCAATTCTTTGTTCGATCATTTCACAAAGGCAAAACTCTAGTTATCTGAGCCTATTCTACCGACTCGGTAGAAGTCATTCAGAGTAAAATCAAGTTGATCACTAATATGTACGCAGATTATCAACGACTAATCTACATGATAAGACAGTTCTTAGTCGGGGAATAAACATTAGCATTCTATGAATGTTGCTTTAAGAGTTCACAAATATGACTCCAGGCATTTATAGAATGCCAATGTTTGTTCTGATCGATTCAAGAGTTGTTTTTTCATGTACATTAGTTTTTGATGATCTGCGGGTATATATATCGATGATTAATTTGATTTTATTTTGAATGATTTCTATTGTGTAGGTAGAATAGGCTCGGTAATTAGGATTTTGCTTTGGAAAATGATCGAACGAAGATCGACTAATCTACATGAAAATAACGAGGTTTCATTAAAACTTAAAAAGAGAAAATTCAATTTATAATAGGTCTAAAATGGGAGAATGGTCAAAATTGTTATTAATGTATGACTTTGGTCTTTTTTCTTCTTTTTTTCCCAGTAAAGAGAGTTTGAAGTACCTAATAGAGAGCAAACAATTAAAAACGAATTTAAGCCAAAAATGTTACTTCCTCCGTTTCATATTAGATGAACATTTTTTTTATACATAATGATTAAGAAATCATTAATAGATTGAATAATTTTACTATTTTGTCTCTTGATCATATTAATTGGCCTTTGAAAAAAAGAAATTTTGGATCTTCAAAATTTGTTTAAACATCCAAAGGTCATATTAATTGTAGGGGTAAAATGGGAAAATATTAATTAATTTTTAGCCTAATTTAGTAAGTGATCATATTAATTGGCCTTTGAAAAAAAGAATTTTTGGATCTTCAAAATTTGTTTAAACATCCAAAGGTCATATTAATTGTAGGGGTAAAATGAAAAAATATTAATTAATTTTTAGCCTAATTTAGTAAGTGATCAAGTAATATGACAAAAATAATTTTAGTAAGATGTCCATCTAATATGGAACAGAGGGAGTAATAAATATCTTTATTTGATTCAACAATTTTATAATTAAATAGGATTACTGGCAATAGAAAACTGTAATAAGTTATTTCTATTTTGGAGGCCTTTTGGATTGGGCTCTCTTTTTGGATGGCGGTTTGTTTCTCTAGTGTGCGTGTATTTGTTTGTTCAATGATAATATTCACAATTAATTAAAATAATAAAAGAAGAAAAAGGACCAAAGCCCACACATTAATGACAATTTTGACTATTCTCTTTTTAGCCCAATAAATTGAATATTCTCTCTTAAATTTTAACAATATCCTCATCATTTTTCATTACAACCTGGAAAGTTTGACTTATCTTAAAAAAATTCACTTCAATTCGACATGGCTGATGTCTTTGGCAGCGGCCGCCACACTACTGACTACAACCTCCACTTCTATGGAGCTACGGAGGTTGTAGCCAGTGGTACGGTGACGATTGCTGAAGGCATCAATCATGTCGAAGTAGAGTTAAAAAATAGATTTTATGATACTAAAAATTTTCAGGTTGTAATGAAAATGACGAGGGGTTCCGTCGTTTTCAATGAAAGACACTTGAAGCAAGTAAAGAAAGAATTTACAATTGCTATTTGGAGTACCATGATTTATACACATAAAAAGCAAACAAATTAAAATAATTTCAAGCCAAAAATGTAGACAAGAAAGATGCAAGTATACAAATACAAAAGGAGATTAAAGAAAGGATTGAACATATGAAGAACTCAAAAAACCTATTAAATATTTTTATTTGATTCAACAATTTTATAATTAAATAGGATTACTGTAGAAAGTTGTAATAAATTCTTTCTTTTTTGGAGGTCTTTGGGATTGGGTTTCCTTTCTGGAAAGTAGTATCTGACTACGTGTATTTGTGTGTTTAATGATAATATTAGTATACGTACTCGCGCGTTGCACGGATAATATTAAAGAAAGTAATTATGTTATACATCATGTGTTCAAATTTTTTAATGTAAATTAGTATATCAATGAGTGAAACCTATTAACGTATGAGTTATTATTGCATATTTATGAGTTGATTTGCAAAGCAAGTTTTTCCGTACTTCTTGACACATCTTAAACACTTATAATTTATGAAAAAAGATCAAATATGATACAAATTTATCATAAAATTCTCAAGTTGCAAAGAATATAAATCAACTTTAAAATCTAAAATTAATATTATAAAAATATTACATAAAAAAATTTAAGCATGATAGGAATTTAATTAAAAACATAGAATTTAAAAAATAT
>JAJOOR010086166.1:0-11427 GCA_036250505.1 Solanum acaule | reverse complement strand
ATATGACGACCAATTATATTTAATTTTTCTGTACTTCGTTTTCTTTTTTTAACTTTTCCATTAATCCAACTTGCAAGTCTAAAGCTCTAGTAAACTAACTAAGATGGCAATCAAGACAGAACAATACCAAACATGCCCTTTCTTCTCCAGAAACCTATAAAGGTTTTTTCTTTTTGATAAAGCCAAAAACCTATAAAGGTTAACAGCCTTCAGCGGTCACTTGGATTAGGTAGACAGATTTCCAGTGAGATGCAGACATTCCATATGGCCAGAAAAGATTCTCTGATGCATTTCTTGATCCCAAAAATTGTCTCTGATACATAATTTTGGAACACTGGAAACTATCCTTTTTGTCCGAACCCCAGATATTTGTGTACTTCTAATATAGCACTTTGGAAACCAACTAAACAAAACAGATTTTTTAACAGTATAGTAGTACATTACAGCTTTTTGGCAACCTAGATGGCTCCACGCATGACTACATTCAGATAGCTTCCGTAAAATGTGGGCTCATGCAAAACATCATAATACAGTTGACTGCAAACTTCTCTAGCAAATTACATAATGTAACAGCTCAGAGCTAAACTCAAGTTGTTAAGCGAATGTATCTAAGTACCTTCTTACAGATTGCCGTTGAAGACGAGAATACTCCTTGAACTCAATTTGCAAATTGTCGAAAAACTTGAGCAAGGTGCATAATCTATGAGTGGACTCCACGGATGATGTGAAAACAATTGATTTCTCCCCTTGCAAACTTTGAAGAAGGGAAACTAGATAAAGTGGCTTAAGCTTCGATTGACATAGCTACACAAAAGGAAGGTAAAATCACTGATATCAATCATCTGCCTGTGAGGAACAGTGTGGCACAAAATAGCACAAATCCAATGGGAGGGAAAAGTGAGAAGTCAGGTGCAAACTTTTCAAATTGAAGCACACAATGTATTGAAAGCACAAAAATTACCCAGTATAAAAGAATTTAGTACTTATAACACTGAATTGCAAACTTCAGCATCCAGAATCTGACAATGAAAGTATTTATTCAACAGCTCAAACAAATCATCATTAAAATGTAATTTGGAGAGGAGTCCTAATATTCAAATAGCAAAAATCCCTATTCCCCCCACCCCACCTCACATTTTATTTTGAACTAGGCAAAAAAAAGGAGGAAAAAAGAATGGTTGGTTTCTTTTTCATCTTTCAATGTCTGTTGAATAATCGACTGCTTCACACTAGATAAATTACTTTCTGAAGAACACTGCTTCCTCATGAGGCAATAACCTTCACTTCGCATTGCTCTGTTGCTTCGGTTTTTAGATAAACCTTCAGCATCACTTTGTCCCTTTAAGCAATGAAGTGATGGTTGTTAGACAAGCCCTCACTTTGCATCACACAGTCACTTTCAGCAACAAAGTGCTGGTTGCTAATAACAGTGGTTTGGACTTTAGCAATGTAGGGGAGACACTCATGTCTCAAGACAATCCACAAGGTCGATGCACAACACAGTTTAAGCCAATGCTTTTAGATAAAGTAAGGTGCTGCTAACAAACATTTAGACCACACTGAAGCAGTAATTTCTGCTATGTGAGCATATCTACAGAAAACAAAACAAAGTTCCTCCTAGACAACATTATGGTAAATTAGGAAATTCCTTATGACTTGGAGACAACAAACTGATTCTTTTTTTCCCTTCTTTTTGACAGGTTAGGCAACAATGACTTCTAAATATTATGGAATAACAATAATTTTTGGAATAAGAAGATCAATCATCAAGATAAATGATATGCAATAATAAACACATTTTCGGGCATATCAGGAAAAAGAAGATAATATATAAATAGACCATATTTCATTCAAGTAGCATAGACCCACCACTTTAAATGATTTGAGTTCTTCAGGAAGCTTGTAACGTCTTTCTCCAGTTGTCAAAAGAAGAGGATGATGCAAATCAAGCTGAGCAAGTTTACTTGGGTCTTGTGTTAGTGTGGCTGATAAAACCATCTTTGCCAGCCTTGGATAGGCTTTTCCCTTGAACCCTCTTTCAGTGCCCCTGCATTATTTTTAAAGCAATGCTTAAGAAAATCTCACACGTGAAATAGACAAAAAGAAAACAAGACAGTGAAATGCCTATGTGCACTTAAACCTATTCGATCCTAAGGAGCAAACTCAATGAACCATCAATTGATTAAAGGTAAACCTTCCAACAAAGTTGGATCCACTAACAAAATAATACGTTATGCATTTATTTTTGGATGACAGTGGTGTCTGGGCCAGCTTGTGTGCACCTCGACTTTCCAGCAGGTACCTGCTAGGCTACTACCTCCCGTCACCACACATATCAGGTAATTCTGCCCATCAAAGTTAGGGTAGATTGAGAAGAAATCACCTAGATTTTTTTTTTTTACCTCTGCTGGAATTTGAACTTGAGACCAAATGGTTCTCCACCTACTTCATCAACCACTAGGTCACACACTTAGGTGCAAGGATAGATACATTTTCATGATCAAAAGAGTAAGCAACTCAACATTGAAAAAGATATGACAGTCAAAGAAAGAATCAAACAAGACTTGAATAATCAGACAATTACTTCTTGATTAGAAAAATGTCAGATTACGACTGAGAGAAAGATGTGCATCTACCGAGGATTCCACATATAAGCAATTCATAAGGAATAGGGGATAGGCATAACAACATACATTCTTCTGATTGTCTTCAATGAACCATGAGTGCAAGGAAGAAGATCAGCAGCAGAAGGGAAGTTCCCATCAACAGAAGAGCTGGTCAACTGAATGACGGTAGGAAGCCAGGACTGATAAGCTTCCCTTAATAACCTATCTGTTTCATCAACAACCTACATGATACCAAAATGTAAGTCAAATAGTTTCAACAAAGTATAATGAAGAAAAAACGAGCAATATCATAATATGTACCTCGCACTCACAAGACCTACAACTACCACTTTGAAGTTTAATGATTAAATTGAAACAAATCTTAATTGTCTGAGTTATTAGCATAGTAGCATTCCAAGTTTTCCTTTTCAAATAGGAAAGAGGCATTGAAGTGAATAAAATAACAAACATATATTGATAATTTAATCAAGTAAATATAATTTTATTGATAATGGGAAAGCTCCCACATACAAAAAGTAGGGTAATTACAGAAGGATGTGATTTTCTACAAAAGACACCCACGCTCTATGCAAATATAAACATCACGGATGCACCAAAAATACATTAAACAGGAAGCTATTCCTTAGATGAAAAACTCAGCTCTTTTGGGTCAAAGCTCTACTATTTCTTTCATGTACAGTTATTAATGATAGATCAATGCATTGATATAAATGAAGATGGTGGAAAGACATTAGAAATCTATTAACATAAAGACAAATAGCCAGCACATTTGCTGCCAAAACATGCACTATAGTTGTCTGTTTGTTTTACCTCGGTATCACCCTACTTCTAACAAACTTCTTTATTGAAAGGTACTTCCCTGCGCTTTGTTTTCCTAGTGACCTAATAGACTAATGAGATAACAGACATGCAGACCCTAAGGAAAAGCAAAAAGTTAGCTGGGACACTTAGCTTCTTAAGATGATCAAGATATTCTCAGACAGAAATGCTTTATGCCATGATATTAATCGCAACAAAGAAGAGAAGAATAGGGGACTAATGTAAATATACATACTAAGAAATTCTAAGCAACTAAATATATGCAGCTTACAAGATAAGATAGATGCTCAAGCGTAAAACCATCAGTGTTATTGATGTGGTCCATCAGTCTTCCAGGAGTTGCCACTAATATGTCTACTGCACTTTGTAACTCATATGAGAATTCTTCAGGATCATAACATATGCCATACTCAACATTGGGTTTCTTGATGAGCTCGGAGATTTCATCTGAAATTGATGACTGACCTACTGCCAAGCCGACAGACAGACCTACTGCAGGTGCAAGAGCAGAGAAGACCTCTTTGACCTGCGAACGGAAAGAAATGGTAAAAACATAATCTTCCTCTGAGAAGCTAGTTATCTATCTTTGCATGTGAAAGTGCAAATAGAGAGGCCTTAATAAATAAATAAATAATTGCATGTGCAAATGCAAATGTAGATATGTCACTGGTGTGAAGAACCCACTTAGAAGTTGGAGGTATTCTTACAAAAAGCCTCTGAGGCACTACGACAAAATTCCACCAATTATTAGATTGCAAGTAAAAGAACTCAGCCAAAGTATGAACTTGTAGTGTTTTTTTCTTTTGTGATAGGTAGCATGAAGTCATAGTTTTAAGGCGACGAAAACCTAGGATGATCATTGACTTGCCCATCAAAAAAAGAAAAGGCCAAGGGAGGAGGCAAAGTTGGAAAGATAGTTGATCCAATGATTTACAGGTCATTGAGAATTTGTGTAATTATGCACTGCGCATTTTCCAAAACTAAAACTAAAAAACTACGGTGAATAACCTGCAATGCAAGGTCTCTAGTAGGCAAGACCACTAGTGCACGAAGACATTTAACAGCACGTGTAGACAGCATCTGAACAATTGGTAAGGCATAAGCAAGAGTTTTCCCGCTCCCTGTAGGTGAATTTATACAAAGGTCTCGTTCAAAAGAGCCAGGTCCAATCGTCTCTTGCCAGACAGCAAGTTGCACGGGAAAGAGTGAAGTGATGCTCATATTCTTCAAAGCCGCCACTAACCTAGCGAAGAAACATGTATGGGTAAGAGTAAGTTGAAGTGGAAGTGTACAAGATCCAGTATGAAGTGTCAAGAAAGCATAAGGTATAAGTGTAACAATGTTTCAACTGCAATCATAGGAATTTTATTATAAACAGTAAAGCAAAGTAATAAACTGATGATATTTTGGATAAGAAATGAAATATTAATAGTCAAAACTGAGAGGTGATCAATAACAATAATTTCCATTTTGTTCATTCCTTATCCTGGAGGAATGGAGAACTTTTTTCTTTTGAGATGGGGTTTGCCAACTGGCCATGCGATCGATTGGGAACCAGCAGACAATACAAACGATTGAAGAATATGGATGAGAAACATTCATATCTGTCTGTACAAATATAATAACAAGACATTCGGAAAATGTGTCCCACACCAGGCCATATAATTCTTCAGCTGTAAGATAGTATTAGATCTCAGTGACCATATTCTAAATGATGCCATTAATAAAAATACTTTCAACACAATTTTCTCAACCCGTTTGTATTCCATCCTTCCCATATTATGGGACACTATTTTGGTGCATGGAGTTTAACTTGTTAGTTTATGTTGTATAGGATGCAAGTAGTACTTTAAGTTGAAAAGTTAGTTTGATAAATAGAACATACAGTATACCATCAGAATTTAGTATTTGATTAGTTAAATAATTTGAATGCTTGAACCTGGTAAAAGGCTATAGAAAGTAACATTATTAATAAAAGGGAACCAAAAGATTTTGCCACATCCCAAAACAAAAAGAATGTCGTATAGATTGTAAGACAAAAGGATGGTAACCGAGAAACGCGAGGGCAGTAGCACTTTTCAATAGTTCTCCACTTAAATACCAAGCTTCCGAGGCAGGGTTTGAAAAATTACAAGAAAACCATACAAAACCTACATTCCCAGAAACTCAAAACATCTTCTATCAAGAAAATGCAAACTTTACAGAGCATAGAAAAGTAAAAGACATTGTTAGCTCAATTACAAAAGGTTAATCTAATATTAAGGAGCTAACAAAGACCAAACAAGCTTCAGGAGCTACAGAAACTTGTAGAAACTCGAACATCTCTAAATTCTGGGATATTTAAATCAAACTACTCCTACACCAAAAGTATAAGCTTCCTAACCAACTATTCTTAATAATAATAGAAATGTGACACTTTTTATCAACGATAAATCTCCTATTGATGTCTTGCCATATGTTCCACATGATGCATAAAGGTATTCGTTCAGAATCAACAAGGGTTCGTAAAACAAAGGGAGTGTATAACTGGGATTTCATTCCACTTTTTTGTTCGTAACAAGGGAGAGATAGAATGGAGTTCTTCACAAATGATCCCTCCAAATTATCTTAAATCTTCTGATCACAACCTGGTTCTGCCTTCATCTAACAGTTTGAACGAGTTACTAATATTTTTAAAAGATAGAACCTTTATGCAGTTTCTAAAGATGAACTCACTCCATTTCAACTTCTTAATCTCCTTTTTTAATCCATTTAAAAAAGAATGTATATTTCCAACATCAAGCCTATTGGAACTAGATAGAATTGATTAGATAATTCCAACAATTTCTTTGTTGTTAACGCCTCCTAATTTCCAGGAATTAGCACTTCAATAGCCTTCGTGAACTGTATTAAAAGGGTATGTCATCCTAAAATTCGGATTATTTCTTGGCGCAAATATTCACTTGTAGCATACCATATTTTAATTATTTGTCAACTCTTTAATTCTATTTTCTACAAGTCATGTTTAAGACCACGAGATTAATGAGCATTTGGTACATTCAATGTGTTGACCACAAAATTTGTCTTTTTTTTAGTTTCTTAAAGTTCGTGTCAAGTCAAAACCACATAAACAAATTGAAATGGAGAACTCAAGATACTCGGAACATCCTGTTGTTTTTTGGGGTTGAAGGGAGTAATGCTGAAAGAGTACCTGGGATCAATAAAAGGCAAAAGATCCAGAGAGCATTGATCAAAGGTAGTAATATCAACTGGGTTTCTCATCCATGGCAATACAGGGATGTTTTTCTTCTCTTTCTTCAACCCCTTTTCTTCTTCCATTGTCAAGCTCACTTTTTTCAGCTGAAAACTTGAGGAAAATCCAACCAAAAACGCCCAAATTAATCTCTAACAACAACAAAAAAAAAAACCAAATCCCATAAAAAGCAACAAGTAAAAGGAAAAGCTTATGGCAGTTTGAACAACCGAAATAAAATAATGTTGAGGCAAAAACTCAACATAGCTGGTCAGAGAAGATGAACTTTATCGGAAAATTACATCAGTAACTAAAAAAACATAAAATAACAATAATGATGGCCGGAGTTTAAACTCCTCCATCCAGATATGAAACGCAGAGAATAAACAAAGATAAATATATATATATATATTACCTGTTTTGCCGGAGTTGGTGTCGCTGGTTCACTGGTGGAATTTGGTTGTTGTCGGTTGCGCGAACTTCGAGCTCGCTGGCTGGTTCGAGTCGGAGCTTGAAGCTTCACTGGTTCACCGGAGACAAAACCTCTGTTCGCCGTTAATGGCTGCTTTCGGCGTATTCTGTTGGGGAGGGCGGGTCTATGTTATGCAAAATAAATGCATTAGGCGAGAAAATGACATAAATAGTCCCTTAATTACAAGATATATCTAAAATGGTCCCTTAATTATACGAATTTAGTTCTTTAACTAATGTATTAATTTTGATTTTTTAACTATACACTTAATGATTTTAGTCCCTTAACTATAAACTTACCGAATTTAGTTATTTAAGTATTCAAAAATTTATCAAATTTGATCTTTGTCCATTTTTTAATACAAATAGCTGATGGCAAAAAGGAAGTTTAGTTTCCTTAATGATTTTGTTTATGTGAAAACATTAATTGCAAATGCGGCTAAACTTGGCAAAAAAATATTTGGTTCACGAATGCTTCAAAGAAGTTGATCATCCAATTGCATTTGATTTAACATTTCTGGTGATCCTCTGCACGGATTTTGGTCCTGACAAAAGGCCAACGATGAAGGATGTCATAGACGCTTTGAATGCAATGGGAATGAGAGGGGAGAATGAAAACGAGATGAAAATGAAGCAGAACAGAATAAGTACGAGCTGATATGCTGTTTTTACGTTTTGTATAAAGTTGTTGCATTTGAGTCGAGGGTCTTTCAGAGACAACATCTCTACCTCAGTGAGGTAGGAATAAAGTCTACGTACTAAGAATTGTAGACATTTTTCGGATGTATAGACTGCAAAGTATCTATTTATCATAGCTATTTATAATCATAATTGCTATCCTTAAATTTTATTATCTTAACTTTGTTAGAATTATACTTGTTCTATCATAAATATTTTTGCTTTTACTGATATTATCAATATTTTGTTATTATCACTTTTTTTTTTAATTAATCTTGTCTTTTAAATCTGCCTCACTTGTATCTTTGTCTAGTTTCAACTATAGAAGTTTTTTGAAGTTGAAATGTTGTTTGACATTTTTTTGCAAAAATTATCTAGAATCTAGTAAAATCCTGTAACTTAAAGACGATAGTAATTTACTACTATATCCTTCATAAATATTAATAACTTAACATAATTAAACACCATATCAATACTCTAAATTACGGTCTACATACTTCATATGTCACAATACTTCTACTTCACATCAGAAATTTCATATTATGTTTTGATTGTAACAGTAATTATAGCCTTCGAACTACATTTACTCTTAATGCAGTTTCTCATTATATTTCACTATATGTCTATATCAAAGCATTTACAACTGATTTGCTTGTCTCACTATATTGCACCAAATTGTTAGAGAAGTGAGAAATCATATATTTATTTTATGAACATTTTCTTATTGGATAAACCGAAAATTGGACTGTTATTGACCAAAAACCGATAAATCAAAAATTGATAAAAGAATATTTTATTAATTTACTATTGATAATCAAAAATTGATAAATCGAACCGATAATAAATAACCCTTTCCCAACAATGAATGCCTGCGACAGAATTAGTTGGAAAAAAGTTGTAGAAACCAATGCAAAGTGCTCATTCACATAGTCTCATTCAATTGTTACATTTTTCAGCTTACCAAATTCCCAAAATTCAAAACCCCCTTTTCATTAGTTTCTTGTTTATCATAGATTTCACTTTTCTTCATTAACAATGGGCAATGCTTCTTCCTTGCTGACTCAATATGACATTGAAGAAGTTCAAGAACACTGCAATCACACATGTATGCATATTTCTCTCTTTAAAAGGTTATTTTTCACTAAAGATTGTAACTTTTTGTGGGGTTTTTATTTCAATGTTTAAAAGGGGTATTTTTTTACTAAAGTTTGAAACTTTTTTGTTTTTTGGGTTTATGTGGGTGTCTTTATATCAATGTCTCAAAGGGGTATTTTAACTAAAGTTTGTAACTTTTTGTTTTGGGTTTATGTGGGTGTCTTTATATCAATGTCTCAAAGGGGTATTTTAACTAAAGTTTGTAACTTTTTGTTTTGGGTTTATGTGGTTTTTATTATTTTTTAAAAAAATTTCTTATATCAATGTTTAAAAGTATATTTTTTAAAACTAAAGTTTGTAAATTTTTTGTTTTGGGGTTTTAGTTTCACAGCAGGAGATTCTATCATTGTACCAGAGGTTTTGTCAACTGGATAGAAATGGTTGTGGATTTGTCTCTGGAGAAGAGTTTCTTTCAGTGCCTGAATTTGCTGTCAATCCTCTCTCTCAGGTTTGATTGTTTGTGTGATAATTATTACATGATAAAAATATGTGCTTTTGTGTAATTTGCTCATAGTTGTGCAACCCGAGATCAAATTTTTCGTTGAGTTGATTTCTTAGATGGTTGTTTGACTAATAATGTCACTTTCTTTGTTGAAGAAAATTGGAAACCAGAAGTTAGGTGACTTTTTGAGATAATAACTAGTAATTGAGTGAGCATCTGTGAAATCAACTAAATTTTCCTTATATGCTTATGTAAATACTGTTTCAGGATTTAGTTTGTATAGTTTTGTGAATTGAAGCATGAAAATGCACTAGAATGTTGTAGAAATCATGGTCTAGTTCTTTTGCATTTACTTTGAAATGGTTGTCCCCAATGTCAGAGCCAAGATTTTCACTAAATGGAATCCATAATCTTTGTTGCTTGGACTCTCCAAAAATATTGTCGCACCATGTTGGATCCTCCAAAAAATTCACTACTTTTGGAGCATCTTGCACACACTCGTCGGTATATTTGAAGAGTCAAAGCAAGATAGTCCAAAATATAAGGAAGTAAACACTCGAAGAAGCCAAGAGGATTCAACATAAAATATATATACATAAAAAAAACATTGACATACCTACGCAATGTAATTTTCCGAAGAGTGGTGTCAATTGACTCCCCTTGGACAAATGTGGTTCTGCGATTGGTTGTCCTCGCATAATAATGAGGGAATAGTTTCTATGGCATTATTGTGCTATTTGGTGCTTGTGGGACTTTTTGTGTCAGAAAGAAGCATACCCCTACTGAACAAATTCAATCTTTCAGATATGAAAGGTTTGGTAATGCAAGTTCGTGATACTATCTATTATAATTTCGAAGTAAGTAGAATTGAAAGATGATCCAATCTGTAAACGATAACACGAGACCTGGTTTATGTTCGGCCAGGAAAATTAGAGATGTAAGGGTAAAGAATTAACTCGAAGAAAAACATAGGTTTTCATGCAGGAGAGAAAGAGAGGTATGTTGGGAACAGAGAGGTCTTTGAACGGGAAATGAAATAGAGATTAAAAAGGTACACTGATTCATCAACAGAGAGGTTATGCTAGCAGGATAATAGATCCTAATTTCTCCTGCATTGATAAGAATTGTATTTTTTTAGAACATTGAGAAATGAAGTTAGAAGTTCCCGGCTCGCTTTCTCTCTTCTCTCCTCTTAGCTGCTGGTTTGGTGCAACTATAAATAACTTTTTGATTGTGTGGCTCTTTTAGTATATCGTTTATTTGAGTTTTTGGTCAATGACTAGCATTGACATGTCACAAATGCGTTTTTGCAAATTCTGCCACAATAAAACTTTGTTCTTAATCATCCTTTTGCTTAATGCAGAGGCTATTAAGGATGATAGACGGGTTAAATTTCAAAGAATTTGTGGCATTCCTATCAGCCTTTAGTGCTCATGCCAGCTTGCAACAAAAGGTTGAATGTAAGGGAATTTTTTATTTTATGCCTTTGATCGTCTCTTTAAAATGCGTAAATCCAATCTTCTTTTCCGCTCAACTTTACTTTCTTCTGTTTAATTGTTGCTCATGTGCTTCCATTCTTTCTTATTTTTCCAGTTATATTTAGAGTTTATGATACTGACGGGAATGGAAAGGTGTCATTCAATGATATGCTGGAGGTCTTGCAAGATTTGACTGGACCATTTATATCTGAGACTCAAAGAGAGGTAGTGTTTGTCTTTTAGTTTTCCGATGCTTTTGTTTGTTATGATCTTTTTCTGATGAGAACTGAAAAAGTGTTGAGAAATAGGTAGAGTTTCTTTGTATCTTACGTTATTCTGTTTTGGAAAGTATACTTAGTAAAATGACGCCAAGGCATTCAATCTCTGGATTGTTCTTGATTACCTTGTAACCTTCTGATGTAGGGAACTTTCAACTAGCCTATAGTTGCACTATAGTAAAATGGAGATCTATAGGACTTGATACTGGCAGAGACATTGGAGATTAATACGGGGTTCTTGTTGTTT